>OMPJ01015574.1:9420-22253 GCA_900312935.1 Carapus acus | reverse complement strand
AATGTGTGAAACATTAATAAAGGTGGAGGCTCCTCCTGGGGGTCCAGCGGGGCGTGAAGGTTAAGACCATCTGGGGTTCAATCTCCTACTAGGCTGCTGTTCTCACATCGGTGTGTGTACGTGTACGTGTGTGTGTGTGTGTGTATGTGTGTGTGTGTGTGTGTGTGTGAGAGAGAGAGAGAGAGAGAGAGAGAGAGAGAGATTGATGCAGGTAGCCTCCCCGTTCAAAGCCTAAAATCAAGATAAAAACATTAGCGACCACCTCTCAGCGCCTAGCTTGCGGCGGCAGTGCAACTCCTTCCTCACCCAGCACCTCCCCCACACTTTCTCTGTTATTCCTGTGGGCGCCAGCGTTCTCCCGCCGCAGACCCCCAACAAACTTTGTGCGCCAGCCTTGCGTTTCATCATTTGTGCGTTTGTTTGTGGCTCCTTGCTGCTGCTGCTGCTGCTGCCTCTGCTTCTTCTTCTTCCTCTTATTGTTGCGGATTAGGAAACAGACCTTTGCTCTCTGGCGCGCGAGTCCTACTGCTCTTTTGTGTTCCTCCGTGCCTTTGATCTGGGAGCCTCTAGCTGCTGATCAGAATGCCGAGTGTGTGTGTGTGGGTGTGTGGGGGTGTGAGTGAGTGTTTGTATGTGTGTGTGCGTGTGTGTGGATGGGTGATAGCAAAAGATGAAGAGAAATAGATAACTCTAATCTTTCATTCTGGTCAAGCACTCTGTGTTGCTTTAAGGGATTTCAAATGATTGTCACTCGCGCTGTGAACCGCCAGGGCCCGCAAATCAATCAGGGGGCTGCAAACACACACATACACACACACACACTTGCAAAAAGTACTAAAAGTAGCATTTGAAGATTAGAAATTAATGGAATAAAGGTTGGGAGGTGTGTTTGTCATACCTCCACCAGGGCCTTCAGTCACTTGGAGTAGCTCATTTGGTAACGACACAGGTATCAAACTCAAGGCCCGCGGGCCAAATGTGGCCCGTAGCATCATTTTAAGTGGCCCCCGAAGCACTAAAGCGACTACTTCAATATGTCAAAGGAGTCAATTGAAGGCCGGCAGGGGCCGGATGTGGCCCTCTTCATCATTGTATCTGGCCCACGAATGCTTGAATGACCTCCAATTTTCCACAGGAGTAGAATTCAAGGTCCGCGGGCCAGGTGCGGCCCTCTGTGTCATTGTATGTGGCCCACCAGCGCAGGTGCTGACGTGGCCCACCTCCATGCTGATGTGAAAATGAGTTTGACAGTTTTGTTTTCCCACTAACTCCCCTCCCACACACACACTCACACACTCTCTAACATGTCGCTCTAGCGCCACCATCAGGCTGAACGATGTGCCGTTCATCAGACGCTCACAGCTGCCAGACAATTCTTGCAAAACAGCGACAAAGATGAAAGACAAAAATTCCAAAGCGAAACGGCGTCACTTTTTGCCAACATCCAACATGTGTGAGCCGAACAAAGGAGCCGCTTTGAATGACAATCGTGCAGAAAAAGCTGCACGTGTTGCAAAAGCTGCAAAAGATAGACGTGTTTACTTCTCCTCTCTTGATTCACTCTGGGGGTTTTCAGAACCTTTCCAGGTGCACTGGGTGTGTTAATTTAATTTGTTTATCCATTTTCTCTTTATTTTCGGAATGCCTGTTAATCAGCCGGCAGATTGGCGGTGTCGCGGAGCTCAGTTGGCTTATTCCTCTAATTACCTTTCATCTAATATTTCTAATATGAGTCTTGGTTGCGCTGATTTCTCCTGTTGGCTCAGTTTTCACAGTCGCATTGAGCGTAACGTTCTCGTTATAATTTGTATTTAAATGTAAATTTCCATTAAATCTTGTCGAGCTTCATTATGGCATGAGGATCGAGTTTGGTCTGAGAAAAGCAAACGCATCAAAGGGGCGAGGACTTGTTTTGCTCTGCGTAAGGCTTATTTTAGAAAGTTTATCAAATTAAGTTTGACAGTATTTGGCAAATTCTGATCTCTAGGGTGGAGCAACGATAACAGTGGATTTGCTGATGGTCGGTGCGACAAACTTGAGCGCGGAGTTAAGAATCCTCTACATAACGCTGGTGTGTGATGTGGAATGAGTGAACATTGCCACCTTGTGGTTGATTTTTGCATCTTCGAAGATGCCCACAAACTGATACGGGCTTTGTGAGTTGTGGCGTTATATAGAATTCATTAGATTCACACAAATTGACGTTTTGTGTACTAGATGTTAGTGGCTATTTGTCACTGAGGGACCCTGAATGCACCATTTTGAAAAAAATCGAATTTCTAGCAGCTTTTCAAAATGAATGGTTAATAGCTCAATATATTAGAATTCCTGGGGAGCGTCTCTGTCCAGGTCCAGGTCCAGGTCCTGGTACAGAGTCTGAGCCACCTGTGAACTTGATTTGAACAGAATTTTGAAATAAATTTTGATATCGAGAAAATCCGATTTCACCAACTCCCGCCTCTTCATCCAGCACTCTTGAGTGTCTTGAAAGGCGCCATATAGATATAATGTATTATTATCAAATGTATTATTCTCTGCAATCCCTGACCCCCTAACAGGTGCTGAACCTGGTCCAGTCCTATGTGACCCTGCGTGTGCCCCTGTATGTGTCCTACGTGTTCCACTCCCCTGTGGGCACGGGCGGCTGGCAGCACTTTGACTTACAGTCGGAGCTTCGGCTCACCTTCGTCTACGACACGGCCATCCTGTGGAAGGACGGGATCGGGAGCCCCCCGCAGGCCGAGCTGCAGGGTGAGGAGCAAAGTCTCCATACATGTGGGATGCTACAGAAGGAGAGGGCAAACAGACCACAGCCTAACGTGTGCGTGTGTGTTTGCCAGGTGCCCTGTATCCTACTAGCATGCGGATCAACGAGCAGGGACGTCTGGTGGTCAACTTCCGCACCAAGGCTCGTTTCCGGGGTTTGTTTGTGGAGTCGCACGCCGCAGGCAGAATCAAAAGGGCTGGTAAGGCTGTCAGACTTCATCATTTAATGCTGCATGATGGATGTTGAAAGATTTTTAACCCGTAGATGCACACATGGAGTCAAAAATGACCCCAGGGGTTGTTATTCTTCAAAATCTTAAGAGAGAAAAATTATAATATATTCATTTTCCAGTTATTCCTCATTAAACATGTTTGTGACATGAGGTAATATTTTTCTTTATTTATGTTGTCATTCATTTTGAGAAAATTCTCCATATTTTTAGAGCGTAGGCGTCGGTAGGTTAAGCTCCTCATCGGCCATCAGCTGGGAAACTACCATGTGATTTCTCAATTTCTCCATTTTGTGGTGTCAACATCTCAATTCTTCACCCAGCACCCTCCATAACCTCTATGGTGATGTGTGTGGACCACCCTGGTTTGACCTTCAACCTGAGCCTGGTGAGAAGTGAGCCCACGTACAATCAGCCAGTTCAGGAGTGGACCTTCACCTCTGACTTTGCCGTGAGTAGGACACATTCAGATTCATTTTTGGTGATATACTCTGTATAGCGTGTTTGAATGTATGTGTACATAACTGCTCTCTGCCCTGCTCAGGTGAGGGACTACTCGGGTACCTACACCATCAAGCTGATCCCCTGTACGACAGCCCAGAACACTGAGTTCACAGTCCCACCTGTCTGCAGTCCAAGAGAACCAGTGACCTTCGACCTTGATATCCGATTCCAGCAGGTATGACACGTCTGTATTTAGGACGAATGACCCACAAACTTGTGGTTCCCCTCCGTCTCTACCACGATCTTCTTCACTTCACATCTCCCATCAATGTCCTCCTCCTGCAGGTCAGCGACCCAGTTGCGGTGGAGTTCAGCCTCAACACTCAGATGTTCCTGTTGTCCAAGAGGAACTTGTGGCTCTCGGATGGCTCCATGGGTTTCGGCCAGGAGAGTGACGTCGCCTTCTCCGAGGGTGAGACTACTTAAGAAACTTATGGAAATTTTCTGAATTAGGGAACACAACGTCAAACTCCTTTGGCTCAACAGTTATTAAATATTTTGAGAAATCCAATGAGGTTTAGACAAAAAGCGTGCAAGAGGAAACGCTGTTAGAATTACAGTCATATATCAAAAATATTCACAACAACAAAAACGTTCAGCGTAAAACTAGCTAGATTCACGTTTGGTGGCCTGTCTTTGAACGCACCAAGAGGCGATGGGGAGCGATGGAGAGCGAAGGGAGGGGAGGGTCGGTGGTTGCAGCCTTTTGTCAGGATGTGAGATGGACTTTGGTTTGTCGGGAGTTGATAAGAGGATGTTTGCTTTTCAATTTGACACCTCATCGATCTGTAAACATCCAGTGGCTCAAGAAGCACCCGGCACGACCTTGGAAGCAGAATGAAGATAAAAGGCAGAAACCAAAATGACAGCAGACTACCATGAAAATGAGGATGAAATGGTACATGTCGGCCCAGGGCAGCAAAAATAGAAAATATAGGAATAAAAGTCTGAGTGATTATGGCATTAGCACCACTTGTGCTGACCGAATGTAACCGAAACAGGAATGATGGCAAGTTTGGGTTGAACCTCACTTCTTGTTTCTTCAGGCGACACCATCTACGGACGAGTCATGGTGGACCCGGTGCAAAACCTGGGTGACTCCTTCTTCTGCAACATCGAGAAGGTCTTCCTGTGCACCGGCGCTGACGGATACGTGCCCAAATACGACCCCACCAAGTTTGAGTTTGGCTGCTTGGCTGATTCACCCAATTTGCTCTACAGGTTCAAGGTCCTGGTGAGTTCCCTCTGGAGGTTCCTGCCCTGAGTTTTCCAGCATGAACAGCACGCACCAAATACTTCAAACCGCTTCTACCTCCTCCTTCCCTCAATCCAACATGTGTCCTACAGGACAAGGCCCAGCCGGAGACTCAGGCCCGAGTCTTTGGCGACGTAGGTTTCAAGGCGTCGCTGGCAGTGGACGATCCTTCGGCCATAAGTCTGGTCAGACAGCCGGGATCGGACGGCTTCCGGCTGGACTCTGCGCCCATGTTCCAGGTACTGGCTCCCTCTCTGTGCCGCAGCGTCCGAGTCAGCAGGCAGTGGGGCTGACAGTCCCAGTGAGCGGCTCTATCAGTCTCACCGCCACCTCGTTTTCACGCCACTTTGGTGCCCGATGCCCCATTCGCCTCACTGCTTCGGGCCCTTTGCCTCACCTGCGGCTGGGTTATTACAAACCGATGCGGTGTTGCAAAACGTCCTTGAGACAACTTGAAACTTTTAAACACAGAGTGCAGTCGCCAAAGTTGCACCCACACGTTGAAATTGTAAGTGTATTTTGGGATCTCACGTGGACTGTGATGCACAACAATTGGGAAATTGTGTGTCATTCCTTAACCCTCTGATGCACAAAAATTCTCAAAATATTGCAAATTTTCTCAAATTGCATAAAAAGATAAATTGAGAAAAATATTGCCTCATGTCACAAATGTGTTTAATGAGGAATACCTGGAGTATGAATATACTACAATTTTTCTATTTAACGATTTTGAAGAATCACAACCCCTGGGCTCATTTTTGATCCCACATGTGCATCTAAGCATTAAACGGCACACGTTTGACTAGTTGGCTGGAAATTCGAACATGTGTAAAAGAAGCAGTTAACACACTGCTAGCCGGTTAACCTGAGGCACGGACGGGGTTTGAACCCGTGATCTTCGGTTTACGAGACCGACGCCTTACCACTTGGCCACCGCGCCTGTTGTTATCTGTTACACACACCTGAATTGGGTGTCCTTCACTCCTGGTCCAGGTGGCAGCAGGTCGTGAGTGGTACATCCACACCATTTACACGGTCCGTTCACGAGAAAGCGCCAACCGAGGCATCGGGAAGCGCAGCCTGGAGCATCACTCCCTGACCTCTGCCTCCACCCACCTGGCTCTAAGTCCGCCCGGCGCCCTGGGCCATCGCTCCCGTAGGTCAGTGGGCGGCGAAGTCCCGCAGATGGCCGAAGACATCGGAGTGGACAACAACCGCGGCACCAACATCATGCACATCGCTCTGGACCGGACCAAGCGGCGAGCGGTGCAGGTGGACCGGCCGGACGCCGACGGTTGGGGACCCAGCGAGCTGAACGCGGAGGAGGAGGAGGAGGACGGCGTGGTGAAGCTGGTGGGCGGGCTGGTGGGGATCCTGCTCACCGTCCTGGTGGCCGTCACCCTGGCGCTGGTGCTGAGATCCAGGCAGAAGGGGGGCGGGGAGGGATGGAGGGAGGGCGTGAGGGAGGTGGTGAAGGGCTCCGTCAGCTCGGAGCCCATGCTGGTGGTGAGGATGCAAGACTGCCAGAACAGCTCAGAGGTCTGAGCAGAGCGTCCGTGAACATCCCCACGGACGGACAGAACTCGGGGGGGTTTTATAGGGTTTGGGGATTAAGTTTGTCCTTTTTTAAAAGTGGTATACATCTTTCTGTCATGATTCCACAATTCCAGAGTGGTCGTACCTGGGTGTTGTTTTTCCTCGCTGTTGTTTTGGAGGCAGTTCTGTCGGATTCGATAAGCACCCGATTTTCTGCGGCCAGGGGCTTTGAATTCCACTCCTCTGTCAGAGGGCCAGAAGCGGAGTGATATCCAGCTGGAGCACCCCCACACCGGGGGGCGCCAGTGTCATGGACGTTCCTGAATGCAGGAATGGTTTCAACTCCACTGGGACTTTGGGAGTATTTCACTCCCAGACGAAGACAACCTGTGTCAGACGATAACAAATACATCCACCATTGTTTCCAGAGTATTAAGACATCACAATGTTAATATTGGACTTTATTCCTTCAATGTACCAAATGTCTCCCGTGGAGTGAATCATTCCTTGACCAACTCTCTTTCAAACCTGTGACACTGACCATCAAACTCTCCTTCCTCTCAGCAACAGGAAGTGACTATCACCAGGATTGAAATGTGTGTGTATTAACCAGGCCTGTCCTACGCCGACCACGATGTCCTTTATCCCGATTGCAGTACGATAAATGTGGTTTTCACAGTTCACCACCGATTTTTTTTGTTTGCCACCTTTTGATTTCCATATTTTGGCGTTTTTATACACTACAAGTATTATTGACCTCACTGTGTGTTTACAGTTCAGCAAGTACACGCACATGAAAGCCAAAATTCAAACTGAGATCAAGGTTTCTAAAACTAAAATCCAATTCACACACCGCGGGGACGGCTACCTGTTCCCCTCAGTCCTCGAGTCTTTCTCTTGTCTCGTCTGTCCTCGCCACCTCGAGCATTCAGGTTGGCTCGGTCGTTATCAGTCACAGCAGCAGTCAGGATGTGAATGTTTGAATGTTTTAAATGCCTTTTCCACAGTTTTCGTGTGAAAACAAATAAGATGGTGCAGCGTTAGCAAGAACGCTGGCTGTTTCACCGCTTTGCCTCTTTTTATGAGTTGATGCTCAGTCTCCTCATGGTGGAGTTGTTGCTGTTTCTTCACCGTTGTGAATCAGTTTTCCATGTCAATTCTTTTTTTTATTTTTTTTTATCAAACTGCAGCAATTTTCAAAACAGATTTTTGCTTTAGATTTGGGCTATCTTGTTCAAGTATGTAACGCTAAGTAAAGCTTTTTTTCCTCAGGTTTTTTTCACGTCATCTCATTATATAGGGGTGATCAGAGTATTTGGAGGCTCGATGACTGATATTACTTAAGTTTTGTTTTGTCGTACACTGGTCAATATAAACTTTAAGACATTCATCTCAGGACGTTTAAGTTATTTCTTTTATGTCCAGTGTGGAAAAGGTCCCACAACTGTTGTCGTTGAAGAACATTTTACATATTGTATCTACGTTTAACTACTGAGAGGTGCTGTCAACGTATGTATCGAATCCAACGGGCAGTATTTCATTCTCATTTAGTTTTTTTTCTTGCGAATTCTGCCTGTCACTGCGGTGCAATTTCAGTTTTGCGGACTGGAAAAACAATGAACACAATGCAGCGCCACAAACGATGTTGTGTTGAACCGTTTGAAAAAAAAAATCCCCATTTCTATGGATTTAGTTTCTGTGTTATGTTTCTGCTGTTGGTGTGTAGCACGACTGGATCAGACCTATTTGTGCCCCATTATGGTGTTAGCTGTCCAATGTCTACGTGAGCCACTTTATTCAGCCCTGAATTTGGGAGTAACACCACTACTGAGAGCTGATGCACTTTCTTTTTCGTGGCAACAATCACACACGATTCAAATCTATGCAATGTAATCCAAACACACCGCCGCTGATGCTCCAGATGTTCAGCGGATCGGAGCCAACTTGGATGCAGCTTGTCCCCACAACTCCTTACTTCCACGTTATTGTAGCCCATTTATCCAGAGCCACAGAGCCTCGCCATAAATCACCCTCCATATTCACTTTGTCTTTTTATGAATGGGTTTTTATGTCCATGTATTTAAGAATAAATATTGTTGCTAACCAGTGACTTTCTGCCTGCTGATTTACTCAAAGCTGCATGAGAGCAGAAGAGCAAATCGGAATTCAGACTCAGGGGAGGAAAAGGAGAAAGCAGGATGATCCCGTGGGTGTGAAGTGCACCAAAAACCAGTGTCATTGTGATAATGGATTAAAACGGAACCTACGTCCGGGTCGGACCCCCGGTTTTATTGAGATGGGGCCATTGGTGACAAACGTGTGATCAGCTTTTCTGATGTTTGGAACGCTGGCAGCTCTCCTCTGCTGCGACTGACTTGACGTTGGTGGTGAAAACCGGCAAATAAAAAGGCGCGAAAGTTTGTATATAAATTTAATTTTTAGTGCGTGGACACTTGCTAAGCGCTCAAATGACGCCATTTTTCATTTTTTTATGAACTCCGCTACGCAGGCTGATACGTGAGGCCTCGGCGGTTGTGGGCGGAGTCACGCCTGATTGGCCGACACCAGCCGTGACGCAGCCACAAATAAACCCCGCCCCCCGCTCCGTCCGTCACATCTCCCGGGTGTCAGATGCGAAGGAGCACCGTTAAAATGGCAACAGGAGGAGACGACCTGAGGAAGGAGCTGACCTGCGCCATCTGCCTGGACTTCTTTAAAGACCCCGTCATCCTCAAATGCGGACACAACTTCTGCCGCGTCTGCATCGACATGCACTGGGACGGTAATGGCGGAGAGTACGGCTACCAGTGCCCGCAGTGCCGAACGGTGTGTGCCCCGCTACCCTGCGCTCCAAGTTCGGGTCCGCGTCGTTTCCCTGTCCGTGAGCGCGCCCCAGTTGATAAATAAACCGAATTAATGTCGGCGTGACACAATAAATGTCGTATCATGTCCTAGAAATGGCCGCGTTTTTGTGGCCGTCAACCGCCTAGCAAGGATGTTTGACAGCTACACGGAGGAACGGCGGCGCCGGTGGGCCAAATTGATACGTTAATTTTTTTTCAAGTTAATATGGCGGTTAGTAAACTAGGATAAAACTCCGCATTTGCTGCCTATTCACGTTTCTACAATCCCGCAATTTCTACACGCGCACCCTAAACATGGGGAAGTTTACAGTTGTAATTACCGTAATGTTTACCGTAATGTCCCCCACCCTGCTCACTCGTCCGTCATGCTCTCAGGTGTTCGCCAAGAAGACTTTCACCAAAAACTACCTAGTCCAGAATCTGGTGGACAAACTGGACGACCTGGAGCGTCTCGGCTCGGGACCGCCGCCGTCCAAGCCCACCAAAGTGGACGAGAAGTGTGAGCAGCACGGAGAGGAGCTGAAGCTCTACTGCAGGGCCGACAAGAAGCTCATCTGTGTCATCTGCAGGGAGTCGAGAGCACACAGGTGAGGAAGACCTCTGGGGCCTCGAGTGTCAATCATGCCTACGCTGAAATAAAAAGCTATAGGTATACTTTGTTCCACACACACCTCAGGATGTATGAAGATGAGAGTCGCCTTGGAAAGTGTTCTACACAAACTAACGACCCGACGGTCTCGTCGTACAGACAGTATCCCTCTATTAGGAGTTTCTGGGTAGATGGCAGTACTTTTTCTATCCTTCCTCATAGCCAACATGAGTTACTTCTGACACCGTCGACACCACAAAGATAAAACATCTCTGTTTGCCCACATCTCCAATGCAAGAACATACCCAGTTGTACCTTGAGAAGTTAATAATTTAATTCTCATGACGAGCAGATCGACTTTACGGCCGAGTCCTTAAAGTTGATCTGCTCTCAAACAATTTTATAAAATTTTAAAAATGGCTGAAATAATTTTTTTCCAGTGTAATTCAGTTTGGTACCAGTTGAACTTTATGTAGATCCACAGGTTTGTGTAGTATTTTACAGGGAAAATACCACACTGTTTGTGATGCATGAGGCCTCTGGTGTGTAAAGGCCTGATCCAGTGTAGACACGAGTTGCATGGTGAATCCACATGTAATCCTCGTGGAGCTGCACTCCACCCCCGCTTTCTGAGGAAGTGTTCCCTGGCACATCAGAGGTGACATCTAATGGATGTGAGTGAAACATGAGCCGTGTGAGGGGAGGAGCTGCATGGAGAACGCAGCAGCTTCGGCGGCGTGAGCACTTCGGGCTAAGGGACCTCAAATCCAGGAAGAATTGGCAACATGATTATTTATCTTGTCTAGTAGAAGATTTTCCATGAGAGAGATTAGCTACAGGTCTTCACACACATGCGTGTGTGAGTGACAATGGTGTGTAGTTGCTTGGGAAGCTTTGTAGATTTGTACAGGTGTGTGAAATGCCATATTCAGGGCAGCTCGAACAAAGCGGTGCCAACAATGGCTTGGCCATGTTGCGGAGGAATGGCTTGTTGCTCACATTTAGATTGTCTCTCTTTCTATGCCTGTGGTATTAAGTCCCTGTGGCCGCACCCTTTTATTTATTTATTTTGAATCCCTCGTGGCTTATAGTTCAAACTTCAAGGTGTTGAGTCTTGAGTGGTTACAGATCTTGTTGTTTTCTTCTTTTGACTCAGGCACCACGACGTGGCCCCAGTACCAGAGGTGATGAAGGACATGAAGGTGAGCAGAGCCGATGCTGTCCTGGACTTTCTCCCTCACTTTGTCCCTCCCTCCTTCTCTCTCCCTCCTTCCCACGCTCGCTCGCCCGCTCATTCGCTCTCTGCCGTCCCTTCCAGGTGCAGCTTAAAGTGAGTTCCATGGGTCTGAACAGGTACAAGACTCAGTGCCTAAAGGTGATCGAGACGGACGAGCGGAGCAAGTCCCGAGTGCAGGTCTGTGTCCAGGAGGGACCTTCTCCCTCTGACGACCTTGACTATGTCACCCATTGGACACGCCTCCATCAACTGGACTTTTCCCTCCCTTTCCTCCCCCCAGAGGGCCAAAGAGAGGCTGAAGGGCCACATCGAGGATGACGTGGGCGCTCTGGTCCAGTTCCTGCTGGACGAGCGGGACTCGCTGCTGGAGATCCTGGACGCGGAGGAAGTGGCCACCATGTCCATCATAGAGGACAACCTGAAGAGGGTGGGGAAGGAGGTGGCGGCGGTGGAGAAGGCTTTGACGGAAATCAACACCAACGTCAACGGCAGACCCAGCTTTGAGGTCAGCGCCAGGTCACCTGCTAAATAAACAGAGCTCCCTCTAGTGGCGGGTGGTCAGAATTACACTGTGTAGAATATAAAATGGAGACAAAAAACAAAAACAAACGGCAGCTCAATGCTTACAAATGGGCAAATGTGCAGCACACTCCACACACAATGATTATCGGATTGCCGTGATCAGACATAAAATCCATTTTTGAGGTGCAGGACAGCAGGCGGGGACAGCTGCTGTGAGACGTGACCCAGCACGTCCCTCTATTCTGGCAGGATTTGAGGACTTTTGAGTCACGTTTTCCAGAGAAGCGCAAGCTGGTGGAAAGTCTCTTGATGTGCCGCCGGGCAGCCGTAGGAGGCTCCCAGCTCAGACGCGTAAACGTGACAAAGACTCGGAGACGATTCTGTGGCAGCGTGGAGCGCATTGGCTAATTAGTAACGTGTGTGGGAAGTCGCTCGGGTAGCCAAGGACACGGGTGACAAATCAGACCGCGACTGGTTGCCGTAGAAACGGCCCGCCGGCATGGCCGCCGACTACCTCAGACCAGACGGTTCAGGATACTTTGGGTCACTCACTCACCGACAAACAGCCGAGTGTGGAGTTTGAGATTTATGAATGTGAGGCTCGCCGGGTGGAGGACACGATGAGAGAGGACGTCCCAGCAGAGACACTGTCCCTACTTCTGACCAAACTGCTGCTCTGTAATCTCACTTCGCTAACTGTGATTAATTTTTGGGCATTTTTGTGTTCTTCCTCCCACAGAGTTTGACGAAATCCTACCATGAGTAAGTGTCTCCGCTCTCGTTCAGCATCATCAGCTGTGCTGCAGGACTTTTGCTGCGGATCCGCCGTTAATGACTGATCAGTTCCAGCAGCTTTTGTTTGACTCTCTTTTCTTCTTTCTTCCTCCCCCCGCAGAGTGATGAGGGTCTCGTCCTACGCAGCTCCAGAGCCGGCCAACTGCACCGTGGACTTCACAGACATGGCCGGGCCTTTCCAGCTCATCATGTGGAAGAAGATGATGCACGTGCTGCACACCAGTGAGTTTGAGTCCTGTCCAGTTTATTTGTGTAGCACCAGATCACAACAGAAGTGATCCTGAGGCGCTTCCCTAAATGTAGTTTACAGCCCGATGGGGCTAAAAATACTTTTTTGGGGTTTGTTTTCAATAGATTAAAAAAAAATTGGTGCACTACTAATTTTGAATTCATCATTTTAAGTTAAGTCTTGTACTTGTTTCATCCCCTAATGCAGGGGTCGGCAACCCAAAATGTTTTAAGAGCCATATTGGACCAAAAAAGTAAAAAAAAAAAAAAAAAAAAAAAAGTCTGGGGCCGCAAAAAATTTAAAAGC
>OMPJ01015573.1:0-12337 GCA_900312935.1 Carapus acus | reverse complement strand
GGTGTGAGGGTGCGATGCGGGGCTACGGTAGTGGAAGGGACGCACTGGGTCCATGGAGTCCATGTCTGAGCCACCGTAATGCAGGTGCTGGTAGGGGGAGGCCAGGTACTCCTCGGGGGGGGACCACAGGTGGCTGGGAAGAGGCTCCAGGGCGTCGTTCCGTATGGGGCCGGGTTCGGGGTACTGGCCTCCAAAGTTGCTCTCGCTTAGAGAGGACACCCCGCTGCTAGCACTTCCCGACAGAGTGGAGTTGCTGCCACCCAACGCTGACTGAGGGCTGGTGGGGGAGCCGGGAATCGGGTGAAGAGGAGACTGAAGGGGTGACAAAGTGAGAAAATGGAGCCCACAAACTGCCTTGATTGGCAAACAGAAATTGATTGACAGCTGTTCTCCAGGTAAAGTGGTACCAGGAAAATAGTCCAGGAAAACATGACGCATTAGCAGGAAATTTCCCCTGAAATGCTGATGCATCAGGTCAATTTGGAGTGTTTCTCGCATTACGTCCAGCAAAATGGACATGTCCAATTCAAATTCAAATCCCGATTTGATAATGGTAAAAAATAGGCAGAACAATACTGTAAAACTTCCTGAGACCTTGCAAGTGTGGAGTGATCATTTTTTTCTGTAATGTCATGGAGTCCAGATTTGACAAGAGGAGAAGTTTGATACCTTTCGGACGGAGCGCATGGGCAGAGAAGGGGGCGGGTCAACACTTTGTTGGTGATAAGCATCACAGTGCATCAGGAAATGACCTGCAGATGGAAGAACACGAACACAGCCATTGGTCTTAAATGATGAGACCATTAAATGATGAGATAATTCACTGATTAAAAATCACACACTGGCTACCAGAGGACTCTAAATGTGTTGCGTGTGCTGCAACATCAGCTGTGACTTGATTTGAATTTTGTACCTTACACAAGAGACTGCCTGAAAGATGTATAGGCAATGTACCTTGGGAATCCAGAGTTGCACATAAACTGCTGTTATCGACATTTCTGCTTAAGCACCTCTCCCAAGTAGAGTGAGACACAATTGCATTTCATACACCTTGGCTATTTTCCAATTAGTCCAATTTGCTGAGAGACCATTTCCAGTGCAACCAGCAATGAGGTAAGAGCCAAAAAATCATTAGTGTGTATCACTTTAGGATAGACCTTTGGAGATGGTATGTCTTAATAAAGAGCAAAACAAAAAAACTCACAAAACTGGAGACTGTGCAGTGAGAGGATAAAGAACGGGAGTAAAAGCAGCTAGAAATCAACTGATTTAGGACACATTGTTTTGATGAGGGTGATAGGGAGGGGCACCACCTTGCAGCACCAATTCCAGACATGAGGAAGAGGTTAATGTTGATGACTGTACACCTCTTTTTCTCCATTGTCCCTAGAAAATGAGCATACCTGATGGGAAGGACCTTGGGGGAGCCGGCGGCATGATGACCCCTCCACCTGAAGGCGGCATGTAGGACATGGGGTCCCTGTTCTCTCCGTCCAGACCCCAGCTGCTTGGAGCGTTTGGAAATACTGAGGGAATAATTGGAAAAGCACATTAACAGGCAACGCAAACCTCTCACGTATCCCGGCATGATGTTGGGCTCTGGCGTGGCGCCTTTGACCTTTCTCAGGGAGATTCTGGTGGGGGTCAGCACATGGCTTACAGGGGCTCACTTGTTGGAGTAAGGCACGCTGCATGTGGTTGTTCTGTGAAAACAAATGTCACATTCATTGCTGCTGATGTTGCCTCGCAAATTGAAAGCTAACAACAATCCAATGCATTGCTAACTAGAAATTGCAGATCTCAGTCTAAGGAGAGCAAGTGAGACAGATCTCAGTACTTTGATATCACTATCATCTTCAGTCATTCATATACAACAAAGATTCATTTATCTGTCCACTCTGTCCCTACCTGTCCGTTCTCAGCCATGCTGTAATACATGGAATTGTTGACTCTCTCTCGATGGGGCGGCAGCAGGATCATCATTTCCCGGTTGTGTTTGGACTTATCTGGCAGAGACGGAGACCCTGTGCAGCAAAGAGGTGGAATCAGGTCAATTCACTCTGACATGGCAGTGTTGTCCAGTTTCCATGTGGACATATGGTAGATTGTGGCATGTGACCTACCTCTGGCACTAGAGGGTGCAGAGTTGATCATTTGGGAGGAGTTGGAGCGAATTGAGCTCAGGCTGGAGGATGATGGACTGGGCTACAAAGCAACAGATCAGCCGTGCCATCAACAGACGTTTAGATAAGGTTGGGTTTTTTTTTTTTTCTTTTTTTACTATTCTAGCATCACACAGACTTGACCCACCGTGCGAATGCAAATGAGTGTTTGGAAGCTCATCCTCACCTGCATGTGCACGGCCTCCTCTGGATGCTCTCCCATTAGGCCGTCCGTCATTATGACCAGGTTTCCGGCCTCGCTGGACGTGTGGGACGACAGCGAGGATGAGGAGTGACGGATTGAACCCTGCAGGTTTAGAGGACTGCAGGACAGAGGTAATGTCTGAGAGGTGACAGCGCAAACATCTGCTTGTATGACTGTGTATACAAAACAATACCTGTTTATTGTATCTAGCTCAGGGGTCGGCAACCCAAAATGTTGAAAGAGCCATATTGGACCAAAAAAGTAAAAAACAAACCTGTCTGGAGCCGCAAAAAAATTTAAAAGCCTTATAAAGGCCTTATTAATGAATCAAATATTCATTCTTAAAATTTTTACAGCATTGGAAAACGTTAAGAATCTTTGTGTCACATTTTTCCTCCCAGAAAAACCATATTAAAACAAAAAAATCCCCCAGGGAGCCACTAGGGCGGCGCTCAAGAGCCAAATGCGGCTCCAGAGCCGCGGGTTGCCGACCCCTGATCTAGCTAAATGTTTATTGTATCTATCTATCTATCTATCTATCTATCTATGCAAACATAGACATTCGCGCACACAAACACACATAACCACACGTGCGTGCATACATGCAGTACAATACAGTCATTATCCATCCTTGCGTGTGTGTTTGTGTTTGTGTGTGTGTGGCCAACCTGTGTCTGTGCATGAGACGGATGCTCTCTGGGCTCATGTGGCTGTGGGAGGACAGTATGCCTCGTGGTGAGTTGACCCCTTGACAGCCAGCAGGTCCAAAGCGCTCCACACCTGGCACCCCCTGTTGACATCCAGCCACTGTTTCACTGACCAATTCGCACAAACAACAAAAAAAGCTTGTGACAAAGTGTTGAGGAAAAATCACTCACATGATGTAAGCCTGTCCTCATCATGTGGAACTGGTCCACCAGCTTTTTGTGCAGGGGACGCATTTCCGGGTGCACCAGCTTCTCGTGGACTGCCAGCCCCACACCTAGAATGTGTACCTAAATGGGAGAGAGAGAGAGAGAGAGCGTGAGAGGAGGTACAAGACCAGGGAGTGGAGTGGAGGCTGTGTGTAGATGTGTGATGCAGATCGAGTCTGGGGTCCACCTGCTCCTGCATCAGATCCTTCAGCTGCGTTACCCTCTCGGCATCCTCAGGGTGACTGCTGATGTAATCCTTATCGAAAAACGCCTGCACAGCAAGAGAATAAGTCGTCAGGATGAAAATCTGTCCATGGTGCTTTCACTTTTGAGGGCGGCTGTCTTGCCTCCTGGTATCTGGCAATGCCCCCGTTCACTGCGGCGTCTATGACCCCATTGAGGAGCATGCTGAGCGGGTTGATATTGCCGTGATGCTGCCTGTGCTGGTACTGGCTGATTAGCGTGCGCAGCTCTTGGGTTTTATTCTCCACAACGTAGATGGCGTTCTCCAGGGGGCTCACCTCCAGCTGGGGATAAAGGGCAATGAATCGCTTTACCAGTGGAATTCAAATATCAAGCCGAGTGCAGGAAAATCTGAATTACTAAAAAGAAGAAGAGTTATAATTTTTTTATGAGGAACTTGCTGAATAACCCAATCACCGCGCTTGTATGTCCGCCAGCCATACAAGCTCTTTCTGAGGGTAAGGGTTCAACGAATTCAGGGCCGCCTGGCGCCATCTAGTGGTTTACAACGGTCGAGATAGCTGTTTGCCAATTCAGAATAAGAAATTGGGAGTATTTTTGTGATGAAAATGTAAACTTGAATGAATGCCAATTCTGTGTGGCTATTTGACACAAGATTTTTCGAATCTGATGATATATGGACTTCTTTGAATGGAAAAAAAACACATTAAATAATAATGACAATGAGATGGTGTTTTAAAAGTTCACACTCACCACTTCTCTCCTCTCCACCTCAGCCCAGCGGGATATCCCCGGGAGGGGACGGTAAAGAATTAGGGTGGTCCTCTCAATCCACAGGCTCTGCCATACAAGAGACACAGAGAACGAAGAGAGGCTTTGTAACCATCAACCATTTCTCTACTCCAGCAAGGAGGCCTGCGTGCTGAGATGTGGATTGCCAGTTCCCACAAAACCAATCCAGAAACTGTATTTTCCTCTGTGGTGTTGTGTTATTGTCCATCATGTGAGTGAGAGTAATTATTTGTGACACGAGTTAGCCTCCCCTTTGTCATTACAATTCCGACAACAATTTCACCTCCACATTGCATCATTTTGCGGTAGCGATGACTAATGCAGCTGCGGTCCTGGCGAGGATTACTGTGGGTGTCCATTTTTGAGGGCTGCCGCACCACTGAGTCACTTTCCGAGGCTGCGAGCGAAGCCACATCATGGGGAGGTCACCTTTGTTGTGGTGCAGCGCCATCGAACGCAATGGCTGTGTCTGCCATGTGGACAACGGGGAATCCTTGAAATGTAGTAAAAGTGCGCAATGTGTGGTGCGTGTGTGTGTGTTCGGACTCACACACTGTGTTCATGATATCGTGTGTGAATACATGCAACACTGCAGTGCTGCTACCGGTATATATATGTATATAAAAATAAAAATGCATCAAAAGCTGTTCATGACATAACAGGCTGTTGATATCAAAAATGTCCTTTAGAGGGTGCTAAGTCACCTGACACTTCTGTGTGCAATAGCCGATGTAAATGTAAAGTTGATTCTTTGCTTATTTTTTTGAGAATCCTTAAGGCACATGGCGAGCAGTTTAAGATTTGTGGACACTCGATATCATTCCAGGATTCACCTCGGATCAAAGCGGCAATCCTCTGTTTCTAGCTGACTGCTTTACTTCCTGAGCCTAAATGGCTCGTGAATCTGAGTTACATGTCACTCAGACGCACACACACACTGCAGAGATGAGGGGTTCAGTCCTACCCTGAACTCGTTCTCGCGGTCTTTGGGCCCCTTGTGGAAAGGCCTGTCATAGTGGAATCGGCTGACGTTGTTGATGCGGTAGAAGCTCTTGATTCTCTCAGGCACTCGATCCAACTGAGGCACATCTGAGATGTCAGACACTGGAGTCACTGCATAGATCTGCAGGTCTACAGACCAGGCGTGAAGGAAACGTCAGTCACAGAGAGGAGACATGTTTACAGCTCAGGTGCACGCTGGCGATTGACTCACTGTGGAGGATCTGCACAAGTACGTGCCATACGCAAAAAACATAAACAGAGAAAGAGTAGGATACACTGAGCGTCACTCTGTAGGATGGTATCATCCGGATGGTTGGGATGCTGCATGGCGATGGCTTGTGGAAATTCCCCCAGCATCCTCTGCTGGAAGTCCTCCAGACGCTCATAGTCATAACCACGGCACACAAACTCCTTATTCTGTGGGGAGGGAGGGAAACAGCTGCTGTTCATTTAGTGGATCGCAGAGATGGGGATACATCATCTTTAGATATGTCCAAATGGTGCTGATGGTGGCACTATAGCAACCAGCCTTTCCCACAGTAAAGCCTTCATTTATCCCTTTAACAGTTGAGTAACCTTTGTTCCAACATAACCAAGCTGAGATGGATCTGGTAATATTTCTTTTCGTTTCTGCCTTCTGCAGCTTGGCGTTAGCCTTATTTTTAACATCGACCTCCCATCCAGCCTCTGGGTGAGCGCCATTTGCCAAGTCAGCAGACATCATGGTATCAGCACTGAGATTGCGAGAGTCTTACCCTGAGAAAGAACGGAAACTTCCTGCCATAGAAGCCCATTCGGAAAAATTCAGGTTCGATCCGCTGCTGCTCGATGATGTTGTCGTAGTACGCCGCCTCCATTTTCTGCCATCGGATGACAAATACGTGCTGCCTTGGTGAGAAATTACTTCATCGTGTCCATAAGTGAATCCAGCTGCTGATTAGCGAGGGCATGCCGCCTAATTGCGATGTTTGGGGCGAGGCTTACCCGGATCCAGCTGAGGCTCTGGTAATCATATAATGTCTCATATTGGAACGCCAGCTCCCGGCACAGAGAGATTCCATATTCCCAACACTGCAAAGGGAAATCCAGTATCAGTGACTGGGGACGGATATTAACACCACCTCTCACACTGTGGGTGTCTCGTGAAAAAAGTCACCACCACAGACATTAAGTGCGTAAAAAAGGACAAAATCATTATTGCAAAGGAAATAACATAACATAAAACGCAACATAAAAAAGATAGAGAAAAGTTAAGTTTACATAACCTTAAGCATTTGCAAACTATGCACATGCATCTTGGTTCTATATTCCTATGCACAGTAAGACAAGTATTCACTACGGTTTAGATCGAATTTTGGGCTTGTGTCCACTTCAACATGCAATTGGAAATTTACCAATGCCACAGTAGATTGCTAGGGATCAGAAAGCCGTTTTCTTTTGTCTCAGAAATGGTCTGGTGCACATGTGCACACACACACACACACACAGACAGAGAGCACTTGCCTTGCCCTTGTTGAAGTAGTGCAAGATTTTGCGGCTGAGGTTTTCCTTGCGTTGCCACTCGCTCTGACAGGGGTAATGGAGGAAGTCCCGTAAGGGCCGATCCTCCCACTGAAGCAGCTCCCAGTACAACAGGAGGGTAAATGCAGCCTCTGTTGAATGAATAAACAAAGGTCAGCAGAGAGCACAAAAATATAAGGCCATCTCTTGGCGCTTGTGTGCTCAGGATGAACTGGGACACCTTGCAGATATGGATGTCAGATGCTGCAAAAAGCAAAGTGCAGGAACAATACACAGCTGCAGAGGCCTTGGAAGGTATATTTGACTTATGATTGTGGCTTTAAGCGTATCACTGACTCTTTGCACAGTTACCCTACTGCACAGATCCCAGAATATCGCACCCATCGTCCTGCAAAATGTTTACAGTCCCCACTCACACACTGGTAGCAAGGGCACACTGATCCCACTGCTGGCTGTGGGATCAGTGTGCCACGCAGCCCATAACTGTGTGTATGTGTTTTTCTCCTGATCTCACACAAGATCACACATCCTGATCTCACATTCAATCCCGATCTCACAGCACCAACTGCTTTTGATAGTTCGCCCACTTTGTGTGGGCGAACAATGCAAAAACAGGCCAACTGTGCTTATCACCTGTGAAGTCCTCCGCTTGGAGATGCAAGTCACACAGCTTGTGGATGTAACGGATGTACATGTCCTCCTTGTTGACCTCAGACTTGTAGAAGTTCTGGGGTTGAATGATGAAAAAGGAGATGAGTCGTAGCTGCTCAGCGCACACCTCAGTGCGCAAACAGTATATTGAGGCTAAATACACTGCAAATACTATCTCACCATTAGGTTGACAGAGCCACCAATCTTCTTATTCTCCATCTCGTCTCCCTTCATGCAGTCTCTGAATATTTCAAGACACATTCTCTATTTATGCACTGTAGTCCTGTGGTATAAATCAGCAGTATTATGATGTCATAACGTCATCACACCTGTAATCGAGCAGTCGCTCCACAAGCCTAGTGACAGATGTGACAAAAGAGATGCCCGTCTCCCTCCATGTCTCCTGCTCAATCTTCTCCAGCAGGCTGCACACAAGACATGGTCAGACATTTTTACACAGGATGTTGAGCCAGGAGGAAATGGATTCACATTGAAACATCGGCGCGTCTCACCTTGGGTAAGGGCCGAACAGCTGCGTCCTGTGGTGGGACAAGAAAGCGAAAGAGGGAAACAAGTGCCTCAGAAAATGCTGCATTATTATTGTAATTGGCCCTTAAGTAACGCATTAAAAGGGTAAACAAGCGTTGGATTGGCTTACAACAGGCTGAAGAGCTCTCTGTGATTATCATCACCTTTCCCATCAGACACCATGCTGTCCAGTTTATCCATCAGCTCTGCCTCTACCTGCATCCAAACACACACATCAAGAAATCCAAGTTAAGGGTGTTGATGTCCCTATATTTTGACAAACCATGATGCAAAGTGGAGAAATGTTCCACTGGCCTGTTTGAAGTTGCCATTTTTCCTCTGCTCCCAGTCCATCATATCATGGAAAATGGGGATCATGATGTTCCGGACCTCAGTTTGGGGAACCAGGGTGACGCCAAGAAAAGGACCCATCATGCCCGGGATGAAGTGAGGTTTGTTGTCGCCTGGACCGTGCGGATAGGAAACTATGATTCACTTTGATTTCACAAAACAGCAGCCTTTGATGCGCAGCGGTGATGAACATGTGCATGTGGGCGATGTGAAGGAGACAGGGTGTCAAGATTCCCTTTATTGACGCCGTGTGAGAATGACAAGACTTTGACAAGACAGAAAGCCTGAACAATGAAAATGAGAAACAATAAATCTAAAAATTGTCATAAATAGATGCGTCATGGTAATCTATTGTGTGACTGATTGATGTGAACGTGAATGTAGAACACGGCGACCAAACCTAATTTCTGCCACATGCTGAAGAGCTCATAGGCCATCATCACTCTCATGTCGCCATGTCTACAGGAAATAAAGATTGTCCACTATAAACAAAGTCTCTGTCATGGAGTCGGGATCTGGCCAGAGCTAAAGCGTTTCTTACTTGTCCAGAATCTTCTTCCTCTTGGCTGGGCTCAATGCCTCCATTTGTAGACTGGGCTGATTAATGTAAAGTACAGTCAGGCTGAAGAAGGAGTTCCACACCTGAAACACACACAAACTATTCATATCCATCCAACCAACGTTTTTGTAATTCTTGTCCACTGCTTCACAGACACACACCTTGAAATCAAAATCTGCCTCGGAGAAGTTCTTATGCAGTGCCGGCGAGAGAAACTGAGTTGTCATGACAATGATGCTGCAAAAAAAAAAAGGGTCAAGCATTACAAGCAGCTGCAGGAAGGAAGTGGTCGAATTGCAACACAATCAGGCATCACCCCTTGAGGTGGATAGGCAGAGTGGAGGAATGTCTGGTAGTCGGGTGCATCACTCCAATCTGTGTAGGATTAACAGACTTACTGGCTGGTTAGAAGCCTCATCACGCTCCAATCGCGAGGGAAGATAGTTAGTTTCATCAGATTGCGGAAAACACAGAAGATCTTCAACAGGAATTCCTGGTGAGTAAAAAAGCCACAATGTGTGTGTAGATGGTAAACAGGCCTCTGAAAAATGGATTGATAATGTGTGGCCACACGCATGTGTATGAGTGTGTCCGGATGATGTTTCCCCACCTTAAGCTCCTCCTTGCTATGGAAGTTATTGAGCAGATGGTGAAAGTGGATCTCCGTCATCTGTCGCAGCAGGGAGAGGAGACAGGAAACATACTCCCCCTGGACAGGACAAGGACAAACATGGACACAGGCACATGTCAAAGGTCAGTAAACTCTACACAGGACAACACTAAACCTAAGCTGTTGTCCTATCACCTCACCGTGATCTCTGCGGTGCACTGGGGGCAGCGTTGACCTCTGGACGTCTCCACAGAGTGAGATTTACTCATGATGGACAGCAAAGTCTGCAGAAGCACATCCAGGAGACTCTCCACCATCATCTCCACCTCCTCTTGGACCGAGGACTCCTGACAGACACAGGGAGACAAAGGAAGTGCATTACATTTAATATTTTAAATCTGCACGAAGCAATTCCAACATAAAATGTGAAGTGGTACCATGGAGCTGGTCTTGATGATGGAGAAGATGCTGCTCAGGATACCAGAGCATATTAGCAGCTCTCTCTGCTGGCGGAGATGCAGGTGGATGTGGTGCAGAACCACAGGGAGCAGGATACTGCGAGACTCTAAAGAGGAATGAGGAGATTCTGAGACACCGTGTCTCCATGTTGCATTGACTCGCTCATTTTCTCTTCCACGCTTGTCTCACCTGGGAAGAAGAACAGGCGACTCTCCACCGTGCGGGCGATGGACTGCAGTTTGACCACGTCCATGGACTGACCGATGTCTACCGTGCTGGGCATGCTCCCAAGGGTGCCTCGCACGTACTCTGCCACTTCCTGAACAGTGAACATCTGCAGCAGCTCATCAAAGATGTCGGGGAAACTGTTCAAGAGGGCCGCCTGAGAGGGGAGCCAGAGGAGAGAGGAGATGATCTGTCTGGATAATCAGACACAGAGTGACAGTCGCATAAAGGAACCCTGAATAATCTAAATTCACACTCGCGAATAAAAGAAAGTGTCACCCTGTTAGCAACACATGCTGCTGCAGCATGAGAGGGCTTTGACACATGGTGATGCTGAGACTTACGGACACAGAGGAGCTCACTCTGTTGTGAACATTGAAAGGCATGCAGCTGATCAGATCCCTAGACTGTCGAAGAGCAAGGTGAGGATGGAAAAACAGCATGACAGGTCAGGACGAAAAGAAATCAGGGAGAAAATTAATCAAAAAAATAAACAAGTGCAGAGAGATGTTAAGTGAAAAGCAAAGAGATAAAACAAGGCATAGATGGTATATGAGCACATGCATGGCGAGGATGTTTGCCTCTCGGGGGCGTGACCTCTCTGACCTGAGTGAAGACAAGGTTTTCTGAGCTGCGGCTGTCCAGGCTGAGCACAAAGCGGATGGACTGGAAAAGCTCCTGGATGCTTGCCCTGAACTGATCCTCCTCCATCCCACAGGTGGCCCGCGAGTAAAGGATGCGGGACTGGACGATAAACTTGAACAGGTACTCCAGAGCCTGGGGGCGGGCACAAACAAGCAAAACAAAACGGTCAGGGTTCATGTCAGGGCTGCCGCCTATCTGCTTACAAAAGCATGGGAGGAAAATCAATGAGGGGAAATGCACAGCAGGGGTTCACTGCAAACGTCAATACCAGGAGACAATTTTGATACACTATTTTTATTAGCGCTCTTTCCTCTAGCATTGACTGGTGTCACTTAACACGCTATCAGATCTCCTTCTTTTATCATCTGAAGTAAGTATTTTGTAGATATGTATGTGTGTGTATGTGCCTGTATGTCCTAAGACATGAACTTTACCCTCATAGCCTCTTGGATGTGGTCCTGTCTGACGACCTCAGCCGAACGGTCCATGTACCACTTCAGACATCGAATCAGCTCTCTGCAGACCCAAGGTTTGAGGACAAAGATGTTGTCACTTTGTCTTTGTTTATTTCTACTAAGACGTGTTTGTGTCACAAACTTTTTTGAATTCACACCATTCATGACTTTCATCTTACTTGTATGCCAGAGCTCCAGCAAAGTGGTTTTGGATGTAGGAATCCATCACGGGCCTGAAATGGTAAAAGCGGCTGTCCCTGAGCAGGTTGATGATGAACACCTGAGGACACAGCAAGAAGTGGACATCAAGCGTGCTTCTTCCGCCTGCTGACGAAGAAACTCGTTCTGTCGATGAGCACAGCCAGGATCCTACCAGTGACTGAAAAACCAATGGGCCGTATTTGTCGGTGTTGTCATCTAGGAGACAGAAGAGCGTATCCAGGACGTCTCGCAAGAACTGCAGGAAGACACAGGGAAGTGAGTGCAACATCTCAGAAACAATTTAATGAGCTTCCTTCTCAGATGATAATAATTAGCGTTTAATTAAGGCCCATATTTCAAGTGAGTAATCATAAAAGTGGGCGCTATTTAACGTTGTTTATAGCCAGAGAGCAAAATACAGTATAAACATGAGTCTTCACATGTTCATGTAAATAATCAGTACACAGAGACCTTAACAATCTCCTCGCCGTTTATCTGACGGAGACGACCAAGGATGTCCAACACTCGGTCGGGGTGAGCCTTCCAGTTCAGGAGGGCCAAGAGATCCACTGAAAAGGTGGAGAAGACTGGGTGAGAAGAGAAGAGAAGAGAGGAGAGGAGAGGAGAGGAGAAGAGAAGAGAAGAGAAGAGAAGAGAAGAGAAGAGAAGAGAAGAGAAGAGAAGAGAAGAGAAGAGAAGAGAAGAGAAAACGAAAGAGGTGGCTGATTACCATTTTGGGTGAGTTTGGTGGAGCAGAGAATGGTTGAGACCCAGAAGGTCTCCTTGGGGCTTCTCTGGAAAGGCAGGTTGGACGGCAGGTTGGGACAGCTGTTAAAGTCCTCCTTGCAGCAGG
>OMPJ01015572.1:0-33202 GCA_900312935.1 Carapus acus | reverse complement strand
GTTCGGTACATTTTCGGTACAGCATGGGAACAAAATGCAAAACCATTTTCTTCCACAGCGTGTTGTTTATTTAACCAAAAATTGTCAATATACAAGCGGAAATCGTAAATAAATTCAAAGTGCTGCTTGGACATACCACCTTCGTTTTATCCACTTGTTTTTTTCCGTCGCAGGTTTTCACTGGGAAACCAAAGTGCTCCCAAACGGGTGATCTTAACGACAGGGGAGGGCTTTCTAGCTCCGGTTGGTCGCTAGCTTCAGCCATAATGTCCAAATTAAATCAGTTAATTTTAGTTAATTTTACAACAGACGCGTGGACCTCGCAAGACTGTTTTGAGGAGTGCAGGAAAGGCTCGACTGATTGGTTCGCCGTGCGACGTCACCTCCACATGGTCACAAGAGCACGAATCAGGAAAGAGTTTCTTAAAATCACGCACAGGTCTCTAATGAATATGAAGTAGCCACATGTGACAGGCACAGAACAGGGGCAGCACGACTCCAGGTCTGCGATTGCTGCATATAAAAACAAATAAACGGACTGTATTCGTTCGGTACAGCACTGTACCGTACCGAAGGTCTTTTCGGTACGGTTCGGTACGAATACAGTGCACCGTTACAGGCTTATGTACAACCTATTCTAGTGTTTACAATAATAACCTGTTCTGTCTAGGCTTTTGGCCAGGCCTGCTCTACCCAGCGCAAGGTGGCAGCCGATGGGGAGAGCAATGAGGAGACGCTGCTTCAGGAGTCTGCTTCAAAGGAGGCCTTCTACGTGTCCCGCCTGCTGGAGCTTCAGTCTGAACTGAAGCACAGCCGAGCTGCGAAGGCCAACGCTCAAGCCGACAGCGAACACTTTAGCACCCTGCTCCAAGAGCTGCGAGAGGTATTGCACATCGCAGGTCAGGGCGAACATGCTACATGAAAAATTTAGTCTGTGGTTACAAGCAATGGCAGAGCTGTTTGTAAGGCGCACTCGTGCGTCAGACATAGAAGTAAAAGGGATGGACCTATGGTAATATGTTCCTATTTGAAATATCCATTAATATTTGCAACTAAAATGGAAACTGTGAAAGTGTAAGTGTAATATTTATCCTCCCCCAACATTTTGCCTCAAACTCTAAAATAGTTAGCGTAAGTACAATCTGGTATGCCTTCAGTGTACACAAGACCTGCCATCACTAAAATAAAAAGATATAAATGCAATTCTTTTGCATAATAAATACTTATTTTAGATCAGTCTGAAAAACAGAAATTTTCTCTCACCTACCGGTACTCTGTATGGCATGCAGGTCGAAGAGAGACCGAAATCGAAAGTGGGATCTGATGTCAACAACTTTGAATGTTGACATTGTCTTTGAATTGATGAATTCAAAATGTTTTGCAGACACCACTGTCCTTTTCTATACTATGGCACATGACAACACAGACATCCAATATCTGTACAATCTCTCCATTTTATGGCTTTAAGCAGTGGGAGCACATTTATTTGATTTGCAAAGAAATTGCGTCATTGCGTTCACTATGTCACACTATATCATAGCAAGAGGCCAATAGGGTATTAGTTTCTTATACAGTGTTGTCCAAAAGATGAGAGAGACAGACATTGTTCTCTAAATTTACATGCTAATGTTGAGTACCTGCTCCATCTTGAAAAGCGCCTTGAGATAACTTCGGTTATGATTTGGCACGATACAAATGGACTCAACTTAAATCTTCCAGCTGTCTCCAGGGACGATGTCCAACACTCAATTATATGTGTAAACATACAACATACAGCTATTAAAAAAAAATCTACAGCACAGCAACAACTCAATTCATAACCTTCTCCTTGAATAAATGCTAACTTCATGTAGACATTAATCTATCTTAATAGTATCTTTGGCTCAAGATCAAATTCTAGAAAATTCTACTGCAATTAAGCTATTGTTGACCAATTTCAGATCCATATTATTTTCAAAACATTCCATAGATTATCATCATCATGATCAGACAGTGTCACAGAAATTATGTTCTGTTTCTATAACATATGGGCAAGGATAAGGGGCATTCATTTGGCCCATTATACCCAAAAGGTTTAGCTGATTTGAAAAAAAATATGATGATAATACGCATGTATAGAGGTACAGTACATGGGAAACAATGAACAAATTGTACTCACAAGGGTCATCTGGAGGTTTGATGCATTTGTGAAAATGCGGAATAATTCAGATTCTGCCAAGTTTTCCTGAAATATGCAAGAGCTAAACGATGCTGGTATTAAATAACAGAGTTACATCAGGATATCACTCTTTTCTTTTCATAGAGTAATGAGATGTTAGAGCTGCAGCGGAGTCGGATGCGCGAGGAGATCCGAGAGTATAAATTTCGTGAGGGGCGGCTTCTGCAGGACTACGCTGAGCTGGAAGAAGAAAACATCTCACTGCAGAAACTCGTGTCCACTCTCAAACAGAATCAGGTGAGCTAATGGTTTATTGATACTTATTCTTATCGTGTCCACAGGACATTCAGTTTCTATGCTTGGCTAGACGTGGTACAGCCACAGCTGAAACACATTTCTGTCCCCTCGCATTAAACTCTGCCAAGTCTGATGCTATGCACAGCTGCTCCAGCAGGGGGGATAAGAGAGGGTGCTGCGTGCTCTTTTTAGGCATTTCCAAGTCGCGTGGTTGGTGTCTGCTCCGGGGGGTTAGTGCCTGGCTCGCCTTTACCTCCATTGTTGTTTCTGGTGATAGTTGTCCAGTCTTTGACCCTATCACTCTTTGTGCTCGATGCTCCGAGGGATGGGACACTTTTCAGGAAACTGTTTCTGGACTTAAGGCAGCTTTTCGCAGGTACATGGCAGAGGAAAGGATGTCTTTGGTCGTTTCAAGGGAGGTTCCTGACCAGCTGACCCTCAGATGGCGCTTAGCATCACGATTTCTTAGGTGGAGGGCACACACCTGTGTCTTACATGGGTTTGCACGTCGGTGGTTCTTTTCATAGTAAGGTGTTAGGTCTGTCAGAGCGTTGGAGACTCTGTCCTCCACGGTTTTGAAATCAACCTACGCCAAGATAGTCTGCATAGACGAAGCAATATGTGTTTGTTCTCTTTGGTTGGTGGTTTGTATAGATGTTGAAGAGAGGTGGTGCAAGCACACTTTCCTCTTGGAGACCACTCTTGAGTCTTCGCCACCTCCTTTTCTTACCTCTAAGTTCAAAAAATAGTGGCTGTTTTTAAGCATGCTTTGAATCAGCTCTGTCAGACAGATGTCTCTTCTGGTCTCCAGGATCTTACTGAAGAGATGTCTGTGGTTGACTGTGTTAACAATATATGGATGCTATATTGATTGGAGAACATCTGGTCAGGATCAGTGCCAATCAATTAACGAACCCCTCACTACATTGCCACCATTGTATGATAGACCCCATTGTTTTCAAGTCTATATTCTGGCTCAGGTGGAGTACGAAGGTCTGAAGCATGAGATCAAGGTCCTGGAGGAGGAGACAGAACTACTTAATGGCCAGTTACAGGATGCCCTGCAGCTGAAGGAAATGTCCGAGACCCAGCTTGAGGAGGCCCTGGAAACTCTGAAAAGCGAGCGTGAGCAGAAAACCCATCTGAGGAGGGAGCTGGTCCATCACCTAAGCCTGTGCGATGTGGCCTACACGGGTAGCATCCACCTGTCGTTCACATCAGCTCCACCAAGTGCCACAGGCACACCCACTACTCTGCTCTCCCCAAGTGTAGAGGAACCAACAAGGTATCTCAGATTTTTAAGACAGAGGATTTATTTTCAGACGACCAGTGAAATTCCTTCACAAATTCAATTGATATTGCTGATAGCCAAAGAGAATGACATTCAAAATACATAATCTATGAAGCATGTATTACTAACACTACTTGTGTCACTATTACTACTATTGGTAACAATAATACATTACTCTCTGTAAACTGTATGTATTGTAAAAATTGGCCATTAACATTGTGCGGCTTGTTGATTAGACAGCACTTTTGAGTATTAGTGGTCATTATTTCATTGCGTCTTTATGCGTCTCTATGCATTTCAAGGTTTATACAATGTATTATCTTGTGCTGTGTATGCGGCGAGCCATGATAGTACTTTGATTCTCTTTTGCTTTGTGAAGCAAGGTCGATGTGTGCATTTTTTGCAAAATCTATTCTACTGACCTGTCAGGTGTAACGGACATCTTCAGGGTGGGAAAGGAGCCACTACAGCTGGAATCCCGCAGACCAGGGCAAACGGAGATTGCCAACGGCAAGGATGGAAGGTGGAGGGACTGTCGAATTCAGACCTGTACAGTGAGATGAGCCTCCCAGAGATCCAGAAACTGAAGCAGCAGTTGATGACGGTGAGTCCTCACTCCAAATAACTGCCGATCAATGACTTGCCTACCACCACCGGACTCCGATTAGGAGGACGACTCAGGCATAACTGAAATGTACTCAGAACATTTTACTGCGTTTACTCAAGTCAAAGTTGGAAAGAACCATAGACCATTTTCACAATGGGGCCAGAGGATCTCACAACTGCATACTTAGAATAACAGTTCTAACTAGGGATGTCCGATATTGGCTTTTTTGCCGATATCCGATATGCCGATATTGTCCAACTCTCAATTTGCCGATTCCGATATCAGTCGATACCGATATGTGCGCCGGTAAACGCTTCAGGAGTGCACAGGCACTATTTTGGTGTAACGCAAGCATTATTATATTTTTATTGGTTTTTAAAGCCAAAGAATCCGGTACCAATATTACATTTTTATGCCAATATCGGGCCGATAATATCGGTGGGCCGACATTATCGGACATCTCTAGTTCTAACAGCTGGGCAATGTCGGCAAATAAGTGTAATTTATGAAATGTAGAATAACTATTTCAATGACATTATTGGGTCATAAGGAAAATGTAAACAACTGTATGCTATAAAAGTGATATCTATCTAATTTGACCCACACTGAGTCTGTTCTGTACAGACATTGGATGACAATACATGTCATTGATTGTCACTTTGGATCTCCAGTTCTCGTTGATATACAGTATACTGAACAGCGCATAATATTTATGTTGATGCTCATTGAAGGAAGATTATTTGATTTATATTGCCAGTTACAGTACCTCTACCTGCTGTTTAAGAACATTCTTGGGGATGTATTCTGCTTTTTAGTATTCCTTGAAAAGAAGGAAATTCCTGCCAAACGATGGCATTACGGGACACGTCAAAGCACCAAGTGTAACTAAATAAGTAACTAACAAGATCAAATTTTAGATTACAGTGAAATAATTTGTTTGTCCCAACTCTGGCTGCCATACCCTCAGGCTGAACAAGAGAAAGCGTCACTGCTGACCAGCCTGCAGGAATCCCAGACTCAACTCCAGCACACGCAAGGAGCTCTGAACGAGCAGCACGAAAAGACAGTTCGCCTCAGTCAAAAAGTCACCGCCCTCCAGCGCCTGCACAGAGGGAGCCACCTCTCCGAGGAAACGCTCACCGATTGTCCTTCGCAACAGAACACGGAGGAAATGATGGAGCTGGACAAGAGGGTAGGAGAAGATGAGGGGGAAAGGGGAAATGATGATGAGGACAGTGGGACTGAGGGTAAAAGCCAGATGTTTCCATACCAGACTCCTGGGCTGGAGATCTTGCAGTGTAAGTACAGAGTAGCCGTGACAGAAGTGGTGGAGCTAAAGGCGACGCTGAAAACCATGCGGGAGAAACTGGCTGTATGGGGGGAAGGTGCAGTGGACAAGAAGCATCAAGGTGACACGCACCTACGTAACCTTGAAGAGCAGGTTGCCAGGTTGGAAAGAAGCTGTCGGGAAGGCCGCGAAAAGGTAAGGTGGTTGCAGCACTGTAGAGATATTTGATATTCGCTCTGTTATTGAACCGCAGCTTTGCGGATCCTTGTACTTCCACTGCTGTTGACACAGAAAAACAATCCCAAATAGCTTAATGTTGTGTATTCCCTTTCTGTGTTGAGTTTGCATGTTCTCCCCGTGTATGGGTGGGTTCTCTGCGGGTACTCCAGCTTCCTCCCACCACTAAAAGCACTCATGATTGGTTCTTTGGAGAGCACAAATTGCTCGTAGAAGCAAGTGTGAGAACGGTTGTCTGTCTTCATGAGTGCTGCAATGGACCGGCGATCTGTCAAGGATGTGCCACACCTTTGCCCCATGATAGCTCGATATGCCCCTGCAGACACCTTAGAGCAGGGGTCGGCAACCCGCGGCTCTTGAGCGCCGCCCTAGTGGCTCCCTGGGGGATTTTCAAAAATGTGTGACAATGGATAAAAATGGGAAAAATCTAATTTTTTTGTTTTAATGTGGTTTTTCTGGGAGGAAAAATGTGACACAAAGATTCTTGACGTTTTCCAATGCTGTAAAAATTTTAAGAATAAATATTTGATTCATTAATGAGGCCTTTATAAGGCTTTTACATTTTTTTGCGGCTCCAGACAGGTTTGTTTTTTACTTTTTTGGTCCAATATGGCTCTTTCAACATTTTGGGTTGCCGACCCCTGCCCTAGAGACCCCTCAACCCTAGTAGGACCAGGCGGGACGAGGAAATGTATTGATGGATGGTATCGTGTAGTGGGACAGTTGTGCTAAAATCCTGCTATCCTTCCAAATCTGACAGGAAAATATTACCAAATACTCTAGTTATTTACCAAAATTGGATTATATATGGTTTGGGGAGGTTTATTAATGTGTTTGCGAGGGTTTCTTAATGATATTGAATAACAGATTCATGACCCAGTCAGGTAGACAAGAACAAGGACATGGCAATGAAAAAGCAGCTTAATTGAGGATTGAAGGATCATCAAATATGCTATTGCTTTTTAGATTTGTCAGATATTTATCTGAAACATTCAGTTTTCTCTTTTTCCTCACTTTGTGCCTCAAGATTACCAGCCTGGAGCTGGAGTTGAAGACGGCTCACTCAGCCGCCAGCGAGTGCCAGGGAGCACTGAACGCAGCTCAGGACGAACTGGTAACACTGAGTGAGGAGCTCGCCCAGCTCTACCACCACGTCTGTATGTGCAACAACGAGACACCCAACCGCGTCATGCTGGACTACTACAGGTCTGACCTCACTGTTTTTGGAGGAACTGAAGAGAAGAGACATTTGAAAAGAACCAGAGGCAGTTTGTGAGACCAGGCCAGCCCAGATACAAAATACTCAACAACAAAATCATAATTTGACTTTTCAGAGACTTATGTTCAGTTCAGTCTTTTCATCAGAGATTTATAGTTGTAGAGGAAAGAAAAAAAAGCATCTGGTGCATCATTACCTAAGCACCGGATATACACAGATTGTGATTTTTTTCCCTGCTGTGATTTGGATGACTATTTTCGTCAATATATTAGTGATAATTGCAAACAACATATGTTAAGTATTTACCATCACCATTTCACTGTTGCAATTTACAACAAATATTGGATTCTGACAGGATTCAGCACAGGCTAAACGTATAAAAAAACAGCATAGAAAGCATAGAAATTGCCATAGAAATTCAACACAGAATGGACGTGGATTTCTCATGTCTCTCAAGATGTCTCATCCACTGATTTGTAATGCATCCTCTCTCAGACAGGGCAGGGGTCTCAGAGGCCTCAGCACCAGTCTCAAAGCCATGTCTTCAGACGAAAGTCGAGTTCTCCTCACGCCGCGCCTTTCCCGGCGACTTGCCACGGTCGCCTCCGCAACCTCGAGTCCTTCGGAGTCACGAAGCCCCTCAGAGTCTCCATCCAAAGAGCCCCTGTCGGGGGAGGGAGCGGGCGAAGAGAAGGAAGGCGCACGGGAGAGCCTCCAGGTGCCTTCGCAGCACAGCCCGGGACCTCGCTCACCTCTCACTGGCTCACCCAGCATTAGTGCCTCTTCTTCATCGTCATCTTCGTCATCACCTGCCCTGGAGCCAGCCAGCGAACTGCGTCGGGAACCGCTCAACATCTACAACCTCAATGCCATTGTCAGAGACCAGGTGAAAGTGTTTGTTTGTGTTGCCAAGTTTTTCTCACTGCCATCAAATTTGCGTCATTCAACACCCATCGTGTTCGTTTGTGTCCCATCTTCATCTCACCTCGTCTCCCCTCAACAGGTAAAGCATCTGCAGCGGGCAGTGGACAAGTCCTTGCTGCTTTCCAGGCAGAGAGCAGCAGCCAGGGAACTGGCTCCTTTGTTAGACAAAGACAAGGAAAGCTCCTTAGAAGAGATCCTGAAGCTGAAGTCTCTGCTCAGCACCAAGAGGGAACAGATTGCTACTCTCAGACTGGTGCTGAAAGCTAACAAACAGGTGAGGACGCTCATGATTTTGAGGTACAATCAAAATATTTGCTCGAGGTGGATCTTTATGTACATTCAGTATCGGTCATGCATCATGTCTCATTTGTGCCATGTCATGTTGAGTCTGTATCACTTTAGTTTTTCATGGTACACAATAGATCATTTTGTGAATTCTCTCCTTTTATGGTTCAGACTGCAGAGGTGGCCTTGTCAAACCTCAAGAGCAAGTATGAGATGGAGAAGTCTATGGTTACAGACACTATGATGAAGCTCAGGAATGAGCTGAAGGCCTTGAGAGAAGACGCAGCCACTTTCTCCTCACTTAGAGCCATGTTTGCTACCAGGTAGGCAACAACATATAAACCACAATATCCTTAGCTTAGCTCATTGTTAGCGTACGTTTTTCAGAAGGACACATCTGTTGTTATTTACTGGGTATGGAGGTCAATTTAACACACTTGGAGAAGTGATCAACTGATTTGTTGACACTTCTTCCTCTGTCGACACGTTTGACTCTTTCTCTCCAACGCATTCAGATGTGACGAGTACATGACACAACTGGACGAGATGCAGCGTCAGCTCGCCGCGGCCGAGGACGAGAAGAAGACACTGAACTCCCTCCTGCGCATGGCCATTCAGCAGAAACTTGCACTCACACAGCGCCTGGAGGATCTGGCGTTTGATCAAGAGCAAACCCACCGTGTACGTGGGGGCGGGATGGCCCGCAGGAAAACCAGCGCTTCCAAAGTAAGTCCCCCATCGTCGACTTCAGCCTCTGCTTTGGACCCCTGTAACCTTCCGTCTTGCATCCTCCCCAGTCCCACTTCGGGTGTTCCTGACAAGCCTTCTTTCATGCCCCTCAATCCATCAGCAGTCACCGCTGCTGCCGCCGCTCTTGCCTCGGCTCTTACTTCCCCAACCTCAAACAGAAATCCATCAGTGTCACCCGTGGCCCAATCGCACGATCCCCCTATGTTAGGCAGTCCGCCATCAATGGAAGCGCCTTCCTCTCCGCCAGCCAGGACACCGCCCTCCACCACTCTGAGGCTGGCTCACTCCCATTGGACCACAGGGGTCCGGACATTTATGGTCGACTCGCTCAACTTTAAGGTCAATACGTCCCCATCTCCCGGCCGCGCCGCAGGCCAATCGCGGCAGTACAACGTCGATCGGCCCGCAAACCCTCCGTCCGCCACCACCTGGGCCAGTCAACCGGGCTCGGCCCCGTCTTCGCCCTACCACTCCGCCAATCAGGGGCTCAGGCGCTCCACGTGGAGCTCCTCGACGCGACCCCGCCCGCTCTCCACTCTGTCTCGTTCGTCCGTCCTCTACACCCCTCCGTCCCCTTACTCCTCTTCCCACACGCCTTCGTCCTCCTTCAACTCCTCTTCTGTGTACCATAGCCCCTCGTCCTCTTACACGCCCTCCTCTTCGTATTACGCCTCCAGCTCCTCCGGCTCTTACGGCCATACCTCACACTATAGCCCGCTGTACCCGAGGCACTACGGTTCCAATCGGCCCAGGCACTGACCAGGGCCGCCTCCGTCTCCACCGACATTTGGGGCTTCTCTGGCAGGTTCTGTAGCAATCCCGAAATTGCAACTGTTGTCGCTTCTCTTTCTGCCAGCGGAGTGGGGCTCACAAAGAGGAAGACAAACTGAGTTTCAGCTTTTCAGTGCCTAAGACTCGGCCAGCCAGTTTTGAATGTTCAGTGACTTTGCTCAGGGATTTGATATTAGGAGCACAAATGTCCCTGCTTCACTGTTTTTCTTGGAGATTGTGGATCGGTCCACAGGAGATTGATTGTCTTTTTTAGTCCGATTTTTGGCATTTTGTTTTATTCCTCAGGTCGACACGCATGCAGGATGATGTAAAAAACATGGACCGACTATTCACTTCACTTTCACTTTCAATGGAGACCACGCAAAATGAAGCATATCCTATACTCGGCATAACATTCACTTAATGTACCTTTCACATGTGCAGTGTGCATGCCACCACATAGCAAACACCATCCACAGCAAGTGTGTATATCACTTTTGATCTGCGAAATTTGTCACCTTAAATGATGGACTACTTAGTATGTGCGCAGTTGTGGGAAGTTGTGTTCTGAGGGCAAAGTTATTCAAAATTGCACTTTCATCCTATTTTTGGGGTCAGATTCTGTTGTGCCTAGCAAAATTATTTAAAATTGCACTTTCATCCTTTTTTTTGGTCAGATTCTGTTTTGACATGGTTCACCTGTTCCCCACATTGTGGTTTGGTTTTTCACATCTACGTGTGAATCCAGCTACGCATGATGACGATTACTTGCTGTTACACAGAACTGCTTGAAGCTGAGCGAAGAGTGAAGCCATCACTTGAACACTACACATCACGATTGTGGGTCATGCTACACGTTAATGATTTGACTCAGAGACACCATTGGTGTTTGTCAGAGAGGTCCGATCTTACATTCTCCCTTTTTCTGCTTATCTGACTGATTCATCGCAATAACTCATCACATGGATGGATAACAACAGACAGTATTTGGAGTTTTGAAACTACAACAAAGGTGTAAAGAAGTTATAAATTGTCAACAGGTCATGATAGATGATGGGTAAGGAGGTCATGAAAAATACCAAAGATGTCACATATCAATGTATGACTTAGGCTTTTTGAATGAAAAAATTCAATGTTTACTTCAAACCAGTCCGATGAAAACCTTTTGAAAGACACATGTCGTCTAAGTTTCTGTGAAAATAGAAGTATTGAACAATGCATAATGAGGAATACCTTAAAATTCACAAAAAAACACACGTAGTCGATGTACTCTCCTTTGTTACACAAGTATACCGTCCATTTTCGGATGTTTGCTATGATTCTGCATCACAATCAGCTGACTTTTTTTTTGTTTTGTTTTGTTTTTTGTTTTCTTTGTAAATAGAAACCCTCATTTAGGAGTACACTCCATACAAGCCATACTATAGTGATAAGGGACCTCACTTGGAACCTCAGTGGTTTCATACATGCTAAAACAATTGAACTATCTGGCCATTTATGCTCTGAAAATGCTCAATCAATGCAGGCAGCAAACCTCTAACTTTTGTCGATTACCACATGCATTCAAATGTCCCATCAAAAAACTGTCTCTGCCAGATTACTCATCAGTTGACACCCTTTTTGTAATTCATATCCCTTGACAGTTTCAACAAGGTGAATTACTTAAAGTTCTTCAATCAAAGTACTCTTGCTACATGCACTGTGTATTATTTAAACACAATAAAAAAAATACTTTTCTCACGTATAGAATATTTCCCTTGCACGTTTGTTCTTGTGCAAGACAGTGTTTAAGAGCCATTAGACACCATCATCAGGAGCAAAATCTTTAAGAGCTGGAGGTGTTCACAGCAAACCTAATTTTACACGATTGGATGCAACATTCTGAAGGAAATTATTGCGTTTTGATAATATTGATTGTTCAAAATTTCCAGCGTCACTTTACAATGAAATTAGAAAATGAAATCGTAATGCATTCTTATCATATCTGATTAAATCAGGAATTCTGTAAAATACGTGACTGTGAATGATGAAATGGCCACAGCAGCTGTGATGAGAAGGCAATAAACGACCTCACCATGACTGACTTGAAGTTTAGCGCCCTCTTGTGGTCATTAGTGGAGGTGCGTGACGGACACTGAATTCGCAGCAGCGTGGTCTCGGGTGTCTCGAGGCAGGAATCAAATGCAGGAGCAGGAGTGAGTTTGCAGGGGATCTTATATTCAATTCGGTCAAACAGGACCCTGCCCCCAGCCTGACAGCTTGACAGATCCAGCTCACAGGCTTATCATGGGATACCACTGTTCTGCAGTTAAGATTAAACAACAACAAAAATTTGTCGACAAATTTGCACCTGTATGATGAACACACATCCATTATTTTCAAATCTTGTTCATTCCTTGTTTTTTGTGCCACAACTTTGAGGTCTTGACGTCTTTGTTGCACAATTCACAGTAAAAATCCATCTCCCTGAAACTGTTACATCTTTGTAGGCCACCATCAATCTACAAATATGGTCCGTGTGCCTTACAGTTGTTCCAACATGGAAGAGTCTAACATGCTGTGAATACACGTCAGTATGACATACTGGATGAAAACCCGTTTCAATTTTTACGAAATAGCTGTATTTCATTTTTTCAATCTGACCTCTGGACTGTGACGTCCCTGTGTGTGTTTTTTTTAGTGCACTGACCCACATTTCCCCATCGTTTCATCCTCCCACTCAGTATCCTTATTGTTAGTATTATTTACTTACAGTGGATACATTACATCACATTTTTGGTATCAACAAAAATGTATGTCAATTAATTTCTCAATTGTTGTCATAGAGTCGATCATCTGTTTGCCCAAAGGTTGAGCAATAACATCTCCATCCATGAAAAAGTACATACTTTGCTTGCTTTGAATCATGCTTTAAATATTGCCCTAAAATATGCTTTCATTTTTTTCAAGTATTGAAAATGTCGGGTGTGTTCTAATGAAAATCCATGCTGGTTAAAGTTTGTAGTTGGAGACATTGAATCGTAATGAAAGTTCTCAGAATGTAAAATGGGGCATCACCACATGTGATGTACTGTACTTGTCTCGGGTGTCACCATGAGAACATCGCCTGGTTTCCCATCTTGCATCATTTCTTCCACCTCATGCCAAAGTCTTGTGGTGCTGATTTCATAAATGCAAACGATTTTTGACAGTTTTTTTGCATTTGTTCCAAGCTGTGTCCCCAAAATTACTTGTCAGCAATTCTCAGGCAAAATGTACAAGACTTTGAGTCGTTCTGCCTGGCTCCCACACAGACTTTATCCTTCCTTTTTCAGCGATGGAGCAGTTCCACACATTTTTTTGCTTTTGGCCTGCACTCTCTGTCTTATTCGTTTCTGAGTAATGTCAACATACTTTGAGGTTGTGTTACATTGATACTGGTGGAAAAGCTAAACTGGGCTCAGGTTACAAATAAGGACATTTGCTACATTTATTTTTTTGGAGGAAATCTGCAATGGAATAGAGAAAAAAGAATGAAACCAGTGTGACCTTCTCTTTGTGACACCTGGACTCTGCCTGTTTACACACAACCTGACAGCCAACTCAGACTTTAATTGTCCTTAAGTCTAATTACATTAAAATTCTGGAAACAGAGGATTTAGATTAATCACTTGCTTTATAATTTCGGCTCGCTCTGCTTGATGATGGCCTCTCGTCTGACAGTGCGAACACACACATTTGTTTGTCACAAATTTGGATTCTGGTAAATGGTAATTAAGCATTTGTGTGCAAAAACTGTTTTATAGGTTGAAAAAGATCGGGGGGGAAATGCTAATGATGTCGTGAGTGTCGGCTTGCTGATGTTACGCATCGCTCTGTTAATGATTTGTCCCTTTTTTGAGATGTGATACACACACAACATTTTGTCAAGAAGTAACATTGACACATTGCTCACACATTTGCCTCAGATGAATTAATTACTGTACACATTCTTCATACATACCAAGCTATTAATATATACAACTGTGGCCTACAAATGATGATGTGACTGTCTGAATCTGGAATCTTAACTGCCATTACAGCATTTACTTAAATTTCATTACACAAAATTGCTGTAATAACAATAAAGATTCCCGATCCCTGAGGTATCCCGTCATTTATTTCTCTGTGACCTTTTCATATCTGTCATCCACCCCTAATATGCACAAATCAAAACTATTGTCATCACCTACAAACGGAAGGGAAAAGCAAAATCACTAATGCGCAAACTTCCAGACTGTTAGACTTCGTGTCAATGTCTGATTGCTTTCCAATCACTTTGTAAACATTTTAAAGGTCCTTCTGTAAATGTAATGTAAATACATGTCAGTTAATATTGTGTGTGTGTGCGTGTTTTGTCCTGGTCAGCTGTGTCATCATTCTCCCCCAGACTGAAGCACTATTTGAACTGTATTAATGTGTTTTACAGATGAAACTAAGTATACAAACAGTGATTTACACATGCACACCAAAGGATTTGTCCAAAGGTTGTGCGCCACTTTGATAATAGGAATGCAAATCGTCAGTTGCCCTCTGCCACAGTGTCCCACATCTCAACAAAGTTGAGATACTTGTACGTTCTTAATTGTTACCTTTGTTCACTTAGTGGCAACCTAAATCACTCAGTCAATTAACTATATTTGTGTGTACAAGAATCAAGTACAAAGGGGTTTAGGGACACACGAAGACAAGAAACAACTACCGGTATTCTGAGAGATTTCCTTTCTTGAACGGCTGGTTACCTGATTAAAACTGCTGTTGGAAGGACAGCATTTACAAAAACACTCCTCAGAATGAGAGGGATGGACTGAGAACTGTCAAACCAACTATCGCTCTGAATATATACATGTACATAAATGGTTAACCTGTTCTGTTGTGGTTGCCTTGCAGGCCTCACAGGAGGGAACTATCAAACCGTACTGGAGGATACCATTGGCTTTTGAAAGGGTTCCCCAATGGGAGGTGCCAAGTATGGTAGAACGGGAGGGACACTCTCAATGTGATAACTAATCGTCAATTTGGTTCCTTTAGTAGGACCCAAGGGTGTGAAGGAGGAGGTTGGAGCTCTGATTGGGAAACCTGTGAATGGAGCTAGTGTAGCCAGCTGTCAGGTCCCAAGGGAAAAGGCAAGGTTCGAGCCTACAGCACTGCTGGGTTTTCCTGTTTTTGCATAGCATTTAGTTCATTCTTAGCATTGTTTCGGTATTTTCTTCTCACAATGGAATTTCTCACTCTCACTTTTTTTCTGGCCTTCACTGTACATATCCCACATTTTTGCCGGGGAACACTGTAAATGAAATACACCTGGACTGCACAGAGTATTTTCCGTTCTTGGAATCTGCCGTGCATCCAACCCAACATGCTGGTCTTGTCATGGTCTCTGTCTTGGCTTTTTTTTTTTTCTTTTTAAATGCAGAAGCTTGTTGTCTTCCTGTTTACTGATTGGTCGCCAATGAGGCTTTCCCACATATTCAGGAGTATATTCAGGAGTATGCAGTACTCCCAGTCCACCCCATGTAAGGTTGGGTTTTCGTCCTGCCCACGGGTCCTGACTTTTTTAGCCTGTTGGTCCTCTAAGTGATTGAGTTTGTCACCAATAAACAACAGCATCAAGAGCAACACAGTAGTAACTGAGCTGGCAACACCACGGGACATACCTGAAAACAATCAAAGATTAAATGGTGGACATCGACAAATACATTTCGTGTTTTAAGTGAATGAACCAAGCGACAGGGCATTTGACATGTTTGCTTTTATTCAGGTATCAGCATCTGTCAGCTGTGTCCTCTATACACGGATCTCATCGTTTCACACTCTCACACACACACACACACGTAAACAAAAAAACACAAACAGAAGGTACCGTAGTGAACAAACGTGATGTTTGATATTGTTCCTTCTTTCTACAATACTGGTTTTAAGGAGTTCTCATACTGTCCTGCACATCATAACCTGTGCATAGAATTGCACTGTATACTCCGGCTCTGTTCACCCATTTTGTCACATCCCCTCACCACAGATATTTGAAGGACCATTTGTTAGCCGTTGTGTAGATTACAAATAATAGTTTTGTTTATTTCCAAAAGGAACATACGTCTAATCAAGAGCAGCTTTTGAGCTGCAGTGCATTGAGTGTGTGGCAACGGATGCTTCACTGAAAATATGTATCCATCTCTCAAATATCAACAACTGATATCCAGATTTTGGACGATATTTGGATTTAACATTAAAGATTTGGATTTGACATGTGTTGAATATTCATTTCATAGTAAAATATTTGTGTGGAACACATCATACACGCATTTGTAATGGCTGAATTACTGTTAAGCTGTGTTAATGTTTACAAATGGAAAAATGGAAGTTGGCTGGTGGGTAAGGCAGACGTCTCTTAAGATGTCTCATAGATCGTGTCCGTCACTCCGCATGTTTATGTTACAGTGTTAAAATCAATTGGTGGTTAGTGTTAGTTCAATGAATGTTGCTCTTAATGATTCCAAAGCATCAAAGAAGCGTTTGTCCCTTTGCGCAGCCTTAAAATTGTCATTCACAGCCCTCGAACCTTGTTCCAACACTGTTCAAAAGGAACAAACACGCGCGCTCATACACACACACATACACGCACACATCATATTGAGCCTGCAACTGTATCGCTGCTCGTACAAATATGGCAAAGCAATGAATGTCTGCTTTCCATAGCAAAGGCCAGTGTTTCCAATCAGTCCTTTTTTTCTACTGCACAGTCCTGCCCTATTTATTTAGAACAGGATAGCTCAGTGTCCACAGTCATGAGGACAGGCTGGGGCGCATGGACTGCAAGCAGTTGGACATCATACTTCACAGCTTTAACATCCTGTTGGAAAGGACCGTTTCCATCTATCCTCCAGGGATGCCGTAGGGTAAGAAGCCTTGCGTTCAGGCCCGATTTCCCAGTGAAGCTCTCGTAGTCTGAGGGACTCCGGTTTTGCAGTGCAGGAGAGTGGTTTCCCCCTGACGACCTGGGGGCCGTCCGTGTCCCGTGGCACTTCTGCCCCCCAGTGTGCGAGTGGACGCAGAAGTTGGCAGTCTGGGGTGGGAGGCTGGCCGGTCTGGGCTAGCTGTTGTTCTCCGCTGTCATGTATTTTAAGGCAGCAAAGCCGAAACGTCTCGACATATTTTGCTGGAACTCTTCCTTTAGTGTTTTGAGGCAGACCCGGTACTGCTTATTGGAGCGAAACTTGGTGATGTCAAAGCTTGGTGCATGAGGCATGTGGATCATGTAAGCGTTTGGGAGAACCACAAACTCGTACTCCTTGACAGACAAAAAAAGAGGGAGGGCATGCATAGTTTGTTATTAAAGGTGATTGCTATATTCAGGCTGTAAAAATCACAACATGCGATGTTAAAGGTAAGCAGAATTGTCCTAAACAAGCATTAAATGCATTACGCAAGACAGCAATCCAATTCAAAGAAACATCTAATGACATCATTATGATAATTATTACACATTTTCATTTCTACGACTCCCTACAACTGTGATTACAAAATACTAGACTTAGAATTAGACCTTTTCAGCAAAACACAACTCCTATCAATTGCTACAATGCATTTCAATGACCCCAACTGTTAACACGCTTATTTACAGTACATGAGTGTCCAGAATTTCTGCTACGTTGAAGAATTTATGAGGCTGTGTTTATTACCTGTGCATCCAGCTCCATAATATGAGCCACCTTGTTCCAACCAAAGCCAACAAAGCGTCGGTCATACTCAGGACTGTCCCTTTTTACCATGACGTAGGGCTCAAAGTCGGCCTCCCATTGCACCCTGTAGGGCGTGGTGGCTGTCCGCCACTTAGCGAAATTAGTTGGTGCGTGACCTTTTGTCCATACGTGGTACCTGCAGTATGAGGAGACACAAATACAAATTTGGTTGAGGAAAGCAGTCTGAGTTAGATCCCTGAATGGTGCTTGAGGGATTATTATTTAGATGCATCTCTTTGCAAATCTGCAAACTATGCGGAACAATTCATGTCACATGGACAATCAAGGACACAGTCTGCAGCCAGGACATTGAAGCCTTGTCAACCAGCCTTGGGACTAATTATTTGCCTGTATTATCATGTTGTAGACATAAATAACTACATCCTGCCCTCTGCTACCGTGACTGTTGTCATTCATCAAAGCCTGGCGCCACATCCAACTGCATACACTTGTCATGTTGGATAACCTGGGACGTTACAACACCACTTACTACTTGCAGCCTTTATCAGGAATCTTTTAATTGTCATTACAGCAACTGAATGGTGTAATGAAACTAAGGTGTTGCATTCCGGTGCAAGTAGATTGAGTAGAGAAAAGGAAGAGGAAGACAGAGAGGATCTATATACAGAAGAATATAAAAAAACACAATATATATATTATAAATATTAGTATGAATATGAATATTTGTAATAATGATAATGGTTATTAAAATATTTATAATATTTATTAAAAAAGATTTATAATATTTATTAAAAAATATTTATACAAATATTTATAACGATAATATAAACAGTCCTGCTTGCCCCGGGAGAGGACCCTCGACCTACTTAGCAAATGGTCCCTGTTCCAACGACATGTATTTTAAGGCAGCAAAGCCGAAACGTCTCGACATATTTTGCTGGAACTCTTCCTTTAGTGTTTTGAGGCAGACCCGATACTGCATATTAGAGCTAAACTGTTATCAAGCACGATTATTGACGGCAATATCTTTACCATGTGACGTAATCCCTAACAATCTGAATAGGCTGCATTTTTGCCACACCTCTACGAGTAGTTTGGGTGAGTATTCAAATCAGGCTGGTCAGATATGTTAGAGTTGTAATAGATTCTGCACCATACCGTCCCAACGCCATAAAATATTTATGTTGTTTAAGTGGGTGGAGATGGGTTAAATGATTTTGTAGGTGTTGAATCATTTAATCTATCTGAGATACAGTTAGGAGAACTTCGCCATCTGACAAACAAGAGAGTTAGCGCAAAATCATAGAAAAAGTATTTGCAGTGGGACTGACTGTTCTTTCCACATTTAAGTACCTACATACCAACCAACCTATTACACCCTATGTAGTGCTGGTTTAGACTATGACTAAAACTGAATGAAAATTTTTGAAGACAAAGAAAAAGCCTGTTCGAATTATGACACATGCAAAGAGTCCATCGAGACTCGCTTTAGAGCATCTCAGACCAATGTCCATGCTGCCTCAACCCCACCAGTTTGCCCACTTTTTGGCTGATATGCAAGGTGTCCTGATGTTGTGCATTAAGTAACATTAAGTTTCCTTAAGCAAGACATTGAATTCCCCCAAACTGATCCTCCATGGCCCCGGCCAATGAGGACGCAGTGCAGCAGAGAACACACACAAAAATAAAAATAATAGAAATAAAAGTAGTGATTGAGCAGGTGTAGGATGTCCTCTTCTGGCTCAATCATGTCTGTCCCAGGGAGCATCATGACAGAGGTGCAGAGGTGGAGTTAAGTCCTCAGCTACAGCGCAGTCCTGTCATCTCCAGAATTATTCTGACAACTTCAGAAGATAGGCGCATCAGCAAGAGTGAAACGAAGACGCAAATCTTTGTCATATGGCGCAATCCCAACATCCTACAACTCAATATGAAGAACATGTAGGAAGTGGTTGTGATCTTGACGACGACTAAGCGACTGAGCAACCTGTCTTTCCATCCTAATGGACGATGTGGACATGGTGTCATATGCATGTGGGCGTGTACGTCAACAATTATTTGCATGGGATGCAGAACATAAATACTCTTTTTCATTAGGGCCAAAGTCGCCCGTATTTTCTGAGATGACCAGGTTCAAGATTTGTAAGATGATGTTGGGGATGTCCTTGGAGGCCTCTGAGGGTGAGTGCTACCCTCTGTGCTAATGGGTGCAGGCACATTAGCCACAGGCCAGTAAACCCCAACATGCTCGTAAAGCTACTCTGCAAGGCTGGTGTCATTGTAATTGCGCAGCTCCATGTTAGACACAGTGACTGGATAAGACACCGATATTTTCTATGTTATCATGAAATATTGCACATGGTGTCCATCCCGTCATTTATGTTTTTGGTCATTTGGACTGAGTTGGTAGATTAATACCTGTTATTACACGGCTTGTGTGAATGCTCGGTTCTGATTGACCGTTATTGGTCACGTGAGCGGTCATTATTTTCGTATAATGACCGCTCGACTATTAATAACAGACCGCTGCGAAATCAGAGACTCAGAGTTGAACCTGCTGCATTCATATCAATCCGCGCCACACCATTTAGTTCCACTCTGGATTGTTTACGTACTGTTGCCCGCGTCACGCTTGGTAAACATGAGCAATTCAAAAATTATTTTCAGCATATTTGGGAAGTATGAAACTTTCGATGCGTGGGTAAGTATGATACGTGTACTTCAAGCTGCGTCGGTGGAAGTGACAGGAGCGCGAATGTAAAAGCAGAGTACCTGTAGCCATTACGGCACTATTTTCTTGCGCAGACAAAAGTATGGTAGCCTACACTTTTGCAGAAAAATGAAAGTAGCCTTGTTATGAACTATTTCTGACAACTGTATTATTCACTAATGTTTTAAGCCGTGTAATAAGCGTGATAATGCCCTTGTCGTCGGTCATTGTTGCTTGATAATCACTGAGAGGTGCCTCCACCACCCGACGCGTACATTATCCTGTACGTAACAATGGGTTCATGCGTGTGTGTAAGCTCACCTGAATGTAAATAGTGTACCCATATCCAGCTGAGACAGCAACTCAGCCTTCGACTTTGGGTAAGATAGACGATATCGCAGTGTCTCAAAGGCAGGAACCACCAGGGCCTTTTTGGTGTTAGCCATATCCAGCTGGACCACTGACTTCCTACGGATGCAGACATATGTGACCTTCTTTCACACGCGTGAGTGTGTTTGCAAAGAAGCGGTGATCAGCTTCACTATCAGGGGAGTCACACGTGATTGAGACAGCTACACAGACATGGATTTGAGGCAAAATTCAATGTATTCAGCAGAATAATAGTCCAATCTGCCACACAAATAGGTTTTTTAGAGCTTGCTTCACCAAATCACAAGTTACAACAATGATCATCACAGCTGTCACTCTTTTCTAATTTGAATGCAATGCCATGTGGCCCGAGATTCTGAGTTGTCACTTGCTGCAAGACTGCAATGGATGCAAGTGAAAATCAAGGGAGATGTAGCTTGGTGATGTAACTGAGAATTCATTTTCATTCTACATTGTATTCCCTTTTATATTCAGTCCATATTACAGATATAATCTAAACATGGGGATTGAGACAGATGGTAGAATGGTGCATTCTGTTACAGTATCTCTGAATTCAGATCTGAAATTTATTCTGGAGGTACAATTTGATTTTATGATAACAAAAATACATTATTTTATGAAACCATGAAAATTGGACTGAAAATATGGCTGCGCATTGAGCAGTGCTCCCAGTTCTTGGCTCACTTATTTTCAAATCCTGAAACTTAACTGTAAGCGCAGAATTTAACAATCCTCTCTCACACTAGGATGCAGCTCGCTTCAATATTGCTCATCTCACCTGAGGTACTCGTAGAGGCCATACATGGGCAGGAAGTCGATATCCGAAAGGAAGATGTACGGTGTGTTGACCTGCCGCATGGCCACATTCCTCAGGAGATTGACAGGGTAGAACTGCCCCTCCTTGTAAACAATGTGGTAACCCACGTTCCCTCGGCTCATCAGCACCTCAGAGCCCTGAGCGTAACGTAGAAACTGCTGGGCCTCTGCGTCTGACAGGTACAGGGCCAGGCTGATGGGACCTTCCCAGTGCTTACAAATGGCCTCCAGCATCTGAAGTCTGCACAAGCAGGATGGCAGTGTGATGTGGCAGGTGGAAGGAGAAAAAACAAACACCAACTATTTTACTAAACGAGATCAATCATCGTGATTACGCACAGATTATGTGTTGATTGCTGTGATTCAGAGCAACAGTTAAAAATGTAAAACACTCCAATCGCTCAAACAAGCATTTAGCATTGAAGGTAGACATTACTCCACTTGCTCCATTCTCACATTGTTTACAGATGTGCTGAATATATGTGGCACCCACACAATTGCTTAATTGCATCCATGCAGGCTTGTTCCTTTACCGCTGTTAAGTTTTGTGTTAACCGCACGAGTGGCGCTGTTAGTGGCACCAGTATTACTATAGTAGTAGTAGTAGAAGTAGTGGAGGTAAAATCAAGTAGTACTTCTAATTCAAAGTTATTTTGAAGTACCTACTTTCCTACCAATTAGCGGTAGTACTACATCTACCACTCCTGCTAGTTGTACTACTATTTGTACTACATTACATACATGGACAGACAGATTTTGTGACTGTCCTGCAAGCTTTGACAATTGCGAATGAACGTTACCTTAAAAACAACTAGCTTGTTTCTGACAGGTATACTCTCATTTTCAATTAACTCTCTCCATGCAGATTTGGTTTGTTTCCAAGTTGGTTGTTACTTCTCCTCCAAGTTGTAATTGACAAAAAATTGACCATTACAAATCTGTTCTTAATTCATTCTAAATTAGGCTTTTACGGTACATTCCAATATATTTGTACTCTTTTTTTGGCCATTTTGTAATTGCACACAGGACAGGTGACACTATTCTGTTTGATGTTGGATGCTGTTTGATGCTGTTTGATGTTTTTGCTGTAACAGGTGCAGAAAGTAATAAAATGTCTGCTATTTCCCTCATTCCCCTGTTTTCTGAAAAGCAACATTAATTAGTTATGGCACTTTGCCCTTATTCATTTCACTCTGACCATGTGCATTACTGATATATGGACTCGTCTAAGAAATCCTCGCAATTCTAACACAATGACTTGCACTGCGCACTAAATTGAAGTTAACCACCAAAAATATTTTGAAAATGGCACCTGTCCATGGAGAGCTGAGCCACGAGGGTGACATCTGTGTTGTCAGAGCTGGGCTCGTAGTCGTAGTGGATGAAGTAGAGGTGTGTGCGGTGGACAGTGAATCGCTCACGACGGAACTCGTAGCATGGGTCGTCTTCGTCCAGCTCTGAAAGCGTCTTCTGAAGCTGCATGTAAGGACAAGAATGATGAAAACACCGGCCTAAGGACTTCTACAAGTTATCAATATGTGCACATTCCAATCTAAAATCTGTAGCTTAATACAAATAAATCAGTCGAACCTTCTTGTGAGAACACTGACTGTGGTTTCACCTTGAAAATACATGAGAAGTTCAAGAGACAGTAAACTGCTATTACAAGCTCAACCGCTTTTCACTTTTCTCGCCAAAAGCTACGCCTTTTCTCCATCTTTCAAAGTTTCCTCAAGGGAGTTTTTTCTTGTCTTCACAGAGAGAAGTTTCAAGCAAGTTCAAATAAGGTAGCAGGTAGCGCTTACAAGTGCACAATCGATCAGGGAACCACTCAAATTTTCCTGACCACTGACTACGAGCCTGTCTAGTATTAAAAATCATATTGTGTGAACAAAGACTGTTGATGAAATTAAGATTTAGCCTATGCTAATGCGAACACTCGTTGTGCATTTTATATTGCTGTCATCAAGTCTGTAAACCAATTGGGCCACCGCAATGTGTCGAGGCCATTAGAGACAAAGCTACACCATTTCCTCATTTACATTACATTACCTAAATGTAGGATCTGATATACAACACGTATGCGCAACTAGTACACACACACTACATGTTGGGGTGGGACAACATCTATACTCGCATCTGTGCTATACAGGTATCGAGTCTTGCTTCTGTACGTGGCTGTGATTTCATCTTAAGCAACTGTCAAAGGTTTAAATTCACACGCGTATTGTTTTATTCCTCTGCAAACGTCCATCACTCTCACTTACATTCTCGCTATTGTGGTCAACTTCACTTGGACAGCCAAACAGCTCACGGCGCAGTAGGTTGCCATCATACTCAAGGAAGGTGAGATAGAGATTACGGAAAAATTCTACGTGTTTGTTCTTCACTCGCAGTTTTTTCGGGGAGTTCCAATGAATGACCTGGCAAAAAAAAAAAAAAAAAGGTATAAAGAGGCAGAGCGCTGCTTATATTTCACATTAAAAACACCAAAGGTCACTGATCTGCAGTGAACATATTCTCTGGAACAGGAACAGTCTTTGCGTATCTCAAGGTAATGGATGGTGTGTGGTAAAACAGTCCTCCGCAACATTGCGTGGTCATTGGGGGCAGTAAAATTGGAGTTGCAAACTGGGGTGATGGTCCCATCTTTAAAAAGACGTGTCCTAACTAAAGAGGGATCACACTACATCACCCTATGCCAAGGCACTGAAGAGGATGCTCAGGGATGTTGTAGAACCTCAGATTGAGGAATAGATATGCGGTCTTCGTCCCTGCCATGGAACATTGACCAGCTCTTAACCCTTGCAAAGGTGCTTGATGGAGCATGGGACCTAGCTCAACCTGTCTACATCTGCTTGGTGGATTTGGACTTATGATGTGCTCCCAGGAGCACCCTGTAGGGTGGCAAGTAGTATGGGGTGGATGGCCAATATACAGTCTGGTTTGCGTAGCTGGAAATAAGTAGATTCATGTTAAACTTTCTGGAACAATGGATTAATAAAGCACTATCCTAGATACCTACCCCTTCCCAATGAAAGTTGCACCCTTTATCAGGTTTGTCCTGGTCGCCGGTTCTGTTCAGAACTTTAATGGACAGAAGTACCAAGAGCAGCCGGGTGGTAGAGAAGGTGGAATTTCATGGCAAGGAGAATTACTTGAAAGTTTATGACATGGCACATCAGAAGTGCTTTTTGAATTTATGTTCCTCTGATAAACTGACATTTTTTTCTGCTATCTTCTTTATTTGTGAATTACTTCCATAATAGCAAAAGTTTTGATTTGCTGCATTTTGTTTGTCTAAGGAAGAAAACTGAAATTTTTGAAATATGGTCAATATTGGTACACTTGTGCTTTGTTATTTTGGTGAGGGGCTGGATATGAAGAGGTAAGCCGAGCTCACCTTGAGGTCTGACACATCTTTGTAGCACTTCTCAGAGCGGGTGTGGTCAGACAGCTGAACATTCCAGAAGCAAGGCAGCTGGTGAACCAGAAATGGATTCTGTTTAATCACAGCGTTGAAGATGTCCTGCAGACAGATGGTAGGCGTGATGTTACACTGTGTCAAAATCAACAGCCACTTTTGTTCTCTCCTTCACTGACATGGATCCTCTAAAGGCATATACACCAACACATCTTTTTCAATCAAAGTAACAAAATGGCAATGAAAACAGACTGTACTCATCCATTACTATTGTGATGGTGCATTTCATGTCAGTTTGCAATTTCAAAGCAAAAATAACACAAAACTAGACCTTTTAGTTTTGAAACTTGCATATAAGCACTGAAAAATAATGCATAGCTATGTAAAGGTGTCATAAATTCACCAGATCTTTCCAAATGATGTATACACATACAGTATGTGTGCATATTAGTTTGATGAGCTGCACTTTGCCTGAACTGTCAATGTGCAATATCCCAGCCGTTTCATAACAGCCCATTCATGAGCAATATACATGTTAATGAGATATTTTATACCTCCATTCACTGGTGATTTCTTTTTACCTGGGAGAATATTTCCTATTCAGTTTTTCCCCATGTATTATCTCATGCATATATGCATGTTGTGTGAATCAGGTTTTGATTTGAGACTGAAATGTGGTTGTTTGCAGGGAGAGAGGTACAAAATTTCTATTCACATTTTCACTTTAACTGTGTTATGTGTGATTCAGAGGCCTAAATTCTGTGAACATATTCAAGCACGACCATTACCATGAGAAATGGAAGACATTGAGGGATCGATTGATTTCTTTATGTCTTTGCCCCTACAGCAGTTTATGCTGAATTATACATGCTCAGGGTGATTTTGATAAGCCTATTTTATGTACAGAATGTATCATGGTTGGCAAATTAAACTTGTAAAAAGCAGCAGGGAAGCTAGCACTTTGATATGAAAAATGCTTTTCCATTGCAGGAAAACATTTCTGTTAAAAGCCACCGAATGAAAATGAATGTTGAGAGTCTATTGGACGAGCTTGTGCTGCAGAATTCATAAGGAATTATGAGACAATTTCTAAAAGCCATTTATTTTTTCATAACAACTTTCCTCGAGGTACTTCGTTAAATGAAGGCTTAATTAAAATCCGATAAATGTCTCTCTCATCTGCATGATCCCAAAGCATCTGTGTATGATAAATAAGGACTTCATTGAGGTCTTAATAAGTTAGAATAATAACTATTTATGAGACGATGAGACTAGAAGTGTGTCTGTCTGTTAGGTTGTTTTTTGTTTTTTTTTACCTGGTCTGCCAGGGAGGTAGACAGCATACTCATTAGTTCCCTCTCTGCAGTCAGCCTCCACATTTGCTCCCATCTCAGCTTCCGTAGCCGGTCCAAAAGAAGCAAAATAACCCCTTGGAAACATACAGGGAGATGACAGTTACTATTGTTTTACCACAAATTATCTTGCTTACAGTCGTGGAATGAACAGGCTTAAGGGGAATTTTTGTTCTCTGGTAAATTGACAGAGTAAAAGTTAAACCTGCTGCCTGTCACACACAAAGTCATCGTCAGTCCTCTGTGGCAAATTTGAAATTTACCTTTCGGGACACAATATTCACCTTCAAAAGTCACATAAACAACACCACTATAAAGTGGTTGATTCTCTCCTATGTTACCAGGTTTGCAACTGTTCAGTCCATTTACAATATCTTGGCTCTCTGGCATGACCACCACACCTTCCCAATAAATGGAATCAATTAACTCAGCACCTTAACCGTATGTTCTGTCTATTCTGAAAGGTCTTCAATGAGCAGGCAACTTCTTGCGTCAGTAACCTGTGATCACAGTTGATGTATAGGAATCCTTATCTTGTGTGGCTCTTTCCATGGTAATGGGTTTAATTTGGCACTTCAGCTGTACTGGTTTGCCAGCCCTGATCTAGAATAAGGACGGATGGGTAAGGTCCATGCCAAGTCATGCCTTTGGTTACTCACCAGTGTTGAAGCCACGACCCAGGGCCGGCCAGGGCCGATGATTCTTCCACAGGTTTCCCAGATACCAGTCACTTTGGTTCTCCACAAGACCCAAGACCTGCTGACCTGAAATAGAAAATACAAATTAAGGGTTATTTTTGTCTCCGCAGCATTGATATGGTGATTACCTACATTCTGCAACATTCGGAAGTTTACATAAATACAATTTCCTTCCGAGCATTGATTTAAATATTGGCAGAATTGCAGAAAGAGCATAGGATTTATTTCTAGATTGCTTGTTTTGTCTGACGTCCAGACATTTTGTCACCTGTTGGACTTGTGCATCAGATGTCAAATCTTCAACATGTCATGATCAGTGCAATTCATTTTTCCCTCTCATGACAAGTCACATAAAGCACTATTTTGTGCTGTCACAGATGAAAGATCCTTTATCATGGCAAATATCCTTCATCGGGCCTCAAAATGACAGTCATACATCACAATGTGAGACATGACGACAGAAGTCCCTCTTTGTATACAAACAAAAACAATATTGACACAGTCATTGTCAGATATTTTGAAGGCACGTTTCTCCAGGTCACTACTACAACAGTCTGTCACCTTTGATGGCTGTACTGTCCTGGGTGCCAAATTTTTATTTAACCTTTAGGGACAAAATCCTACTGTAAAATACACACACAGCATTTGTGTAAATGCTGTCCTATTTTCATCAATAAAATAACAGCTGTACAGTCCACTTACAAGATAGTATGCTGCTGGTATGATCAACAACACCCTCTGAATAAATGATTCTTAGTCACTCTTCATCTTCTCCTCGTGTTCTTACTATGCTAAATGATCAACTATAATGCGCCATCGGATGGAGAAATGAAGTTTCCCTATATGTTATCACTCTGAAGTCATCAAATAAATTGCCAGAAACTTAAAAATGCACTGGAGAGACAAACCAGCTCACCACAAATTATTTCCCCTGGGTAATGAGGTTCCAGGTAACAACACCTCCTGAGGAATAATGGTTTTAGAGCTCCTTCTTTGGATTCTAAAACTGACATTCATCAGTCTCTTGGGGCTATTTGTTGATGAGTCCTAGCCATGATGAATGGGATCATACCTCATTTGGACCACAGTGTTGCACACGTGTACAGAGAGACTGATTATCATGTCAAAATGGGAGGTATGTGGAAAAGGTCATGTATACCGCATTATTCTCCAACTCTCCGGTATTAATGGCAGATCTCCCCGGTTAATCAGATTCAATATGAAGTAATTGCGATGGAATATGCGCATACAAATTGGCCGAGGCTGTAAATGAATTAACTGAATTGATAAAAGAAATCTCTTGACAGGGTCTGTGTGCTTCGGAGGACGACTACCTTTGTGTCTCATCTACTCCTCTGACATTCAAGAATACAGCACAATATCAGCCATCAGTCATCACATAATTAAATACACAATACACCTGACTGTGGGCAGCCATGAAGACAATTTCCTGAACCAGTGTGAGAAACATGAAAGACATGATACAGTATGTATCAGATAATAAGCTACCCCAGATTCCAATAACGTTCCATTCAATGGCGCAATTTCTGACATTTCAGAGTACTGAGTATTAATGTGTTTTGTATGCCTAACAACAACATTTTCAACAACGCATTTTCCCCTGCACTGTCATACTTACATTTTCTTATGAGCCACCATATGCTACAAAAGGCTATCCCAGTCATGATTAAAAATTACCACTTAAATTACCAGTCTATTCAACTTCACTATGTCTATTCAACATAACTCTCTGAGGGCACAGGGTGGTTCATCAACAACTCCTGTCTGCCTCTTGCCTAATACCGTAATGTTCCCTGTATTCTGGGTGTAATAATGAATATTCAGTACACAACCTCATGTCAGCAAACAAAAAAAACTCCCATCGATGTTGTAGTTAGCAAAACTATTTCATTACTGAATATTGGCCCTAAAATGTAGGAAGAAGTGATGTCAGAACACTGCAAATGACCCTTGGATGAGGAACAGGAATTGGCTCACCTTTGAACTTGTGGAAGACAGCCCACAGTTCAGCAATATCGGTAGCAAAGGTAATATCTGTGTCCAAAACAATGACTCTCTGCAGGTCTGAGGGTAGTGTCTTTGTGAGCACCAGCTTCATTAGGCCATAGATTCCGGAGTAATGTTTGTTGGGGATCCACGACACCTCTGACTGAAACGACATATACAAACATCAGATACAGTAGCTGACATAATGGCAACACATCAGAATTAAGATTTCATTCTCCATCTTCAACACCTCCCAATGGACATGATAAGAGGCAACCTTGGAAGATGTCCGCACCATCTTAGCAAACTCCTTTCTACAAGGAGTAGCAGTTTCCCATGGGTGACATACAATATGTAGAGATAGATTTGCAGTTTTGCCTTCTATATGTGGTCACTTTTCATCATAATAGTGACAGTGATTGCTGCACTGCTGCAGCAGCGCTGATTCTTTGGCCAATCTTCCCCACAATTGTACCCTCACTTGAGAACAAGGACTAGCTTGAGGTAAGGAGCACCTTACCTGAATAGTGAAGTCCAATGCTGTATAGCTGAAAGTCATGACATCAAATTTGACTCTTACCTAAGCCATCTTACCAATTGTCATTGCACAGACATGCTTATACAGTGGCAATTAAGATTCAGCACGTCTTATGTTGAGGCACAGCAGTGACTCAACAGACATTTGAAGGTCATTTTCCATGGCTTCCCAACAATCCCTCCACAACCCCCAGTTTATGTCTTTTATAGTAAAGGATACTGTCTGAAAGTATTGTCTTGTACCTTGTAAGTGCCTCAAGGACTATTTGTAATAGCGACTGGGTGGGCATGTCCGACCATTTAGAAGCTCAAACCATACTGCCAAGTGTTCAAGACATGTGGCCTCAGGTCAGATGACAGGATAACAACGATCATTAGCTAAACAATGGCCAAGGTTGCTGTGGTGCCCCATATGAACCTCTTGAATATGGGGTTTATCAAGCTAATTTGTCACTACAACAAGTAGAAACCACAGATGAAACACAGCATCGCTGACCGAGTCCATCTTTTTCTATCACATACCAAGTGTCTTGATAATGAGGTCTGTTTTGGAAATCTCCTATCACACATTACCTTCTCCAGAATTAAAAAAAACTTACCTTTAGCTCATCCGCATCATAGAAGTCTATCTGCACCGCAGGGACCATCCATGTGTGGAACAGAGAAGCCAAAATCCGCTGAGCTATTGAATCCGTAATGAAATGGAAATGTAGTGGGTTTCGCCTGTGGATAAAGACACAGAAGACAAGTGTGACTAGGCGCTAAAGCTGCAAAACAGAAGACATGAGGGAGGTTGGCGTAGAGGATTTGAAGCTAGCAGGAAGTGGCGACGGCTGTGCGACAGCTATGGCAACCCCTAGAGATGCCCTCTGAAACATTGGATTTGACAGGGCTAAACTTGATTACATACTGTAGACAGGACAAAGTGGAGCCCATTTCAGACACCATTGTTTACTATGTACAGGTATGTGTTTGTGAACCTGAGCTAAAACTATCTGTACCTGTGGAAGAGGACAGATTTCACCAGCGTCACCACATCTCGACTGGCGTTGTAACCTGCACATACAATGGCCACGTGGATGGTCTGTGAAAATGATTATGACATTGTGTGAAAAAGAAGTCACACAAGAGAGTCACATTTATCAATTTACATAAAGGGGACTCTTTAGATAAATAGGTGGATGCCATCAGTGCTCGTAGCCAGATCCCATGTTGAACCACAGTACAGAACAAATCTTACACACGAGGAGATATGTGTTTTTCTGATGGTGGGTTCCGTTTTGGTGAGCTCTGTTCTTGTGTGATGAATTCTTGCATGTCACGTTAACAGCAGATCTTTTGTGTGTTGGCCCAAACTTTTACACTTGTAAAAATTTATGTAAATTGTTGAAAATTTCATTCAACTAGATCAGGGGTCGGCAACCCGCAGCTCTGGAGCCGCATGCGTCTCTTTAGCGCCGCCCTAGTGGCTCCCTGAAGCATTTTCAAAAATGTGTGACAGTGGAAAAAGATGGGAAAAATGTAATTTTCTTATTTTAATATGGTTTTTCTGGTAGGAAAAATGTGACAAAAAGATTCTTAACGTTTTCCAATGCTGTAGAAATATTAAGAATAAATATTTGATTCATTGATAAGGCTTATATAAGGCTTTTACATTTTTTTGCGGCTCCAGACAGGTTTGTTTTTTTACTTTTTTGGTCCAATATGGCTCTTTCAACATTTTGGGTTGCCGACCCCTGAAGTAGATCTAGACGAATCTAACAGAGGCCAATTACAAATAGTTATCTTGGAAGGTGCTCTCAGTGAACGTCAGGTAGGATTGCAGGCATTATTGCATTTTGTGGTTCTTAATATATATTAGCAATATGGAACTACAGGGATATTAGCAATAACTGTGCATACAAAATGACTGTCTCACCTCGCATTTATCCACAACAGGCTTCTGCACACAATCCGAGCTGTTTCCCACTGAAACAACCTTTTGCCCTTCGTTGTCACCTGTGCCCTCCTCTGAATGACTTCTGTTTTGATTGCCGTTGTGACTGCTGTTTGGAAAGCGTGCTGCAGGATTTCTGGGCGGGCGACTGAGTTCTCTTCGCAGTGCCCGATTCTCCTCCTCCACAGCCCTGACCCTGATCTCCAATGCCTGCCGCTCGCCATCTCCACCTTGCGGCATGGATGAATGTGCCTCCAAGGGTGACAAGGGGAGGGGCTTCACTGTAGGTTGAGGACAGAGCAAACAGGGACAAACAAGAATCAAATTACAGGATTTAAATGAAAACAAGGTAAATGGATTAAAGTTCCATCTATCTCGTACTATTGTGATTTAAGCAGATAGCGAAAGCCTTATAGTGGCACATCTCAAAATGAAAGCATGAATAAATTGTTTTTTCCATGTCAGTACTTTAACATTAAAAAGCATCAGTGGTATTTTTGTGTACTGTCATGACCACACCACAGTAGCTTCAATGCAAGAAAATACAGTAAAAATATATATTTTGGTACCGACCAGTGTGGATTGTTTTAATCATGAGTTTTTCCCATCATCCACAGTATGTTGTTGCTATGAATTTATTAACTCACATTGCAAACTGGACTCTAAAACAACTGGGATACATTTGGCAGACGACCGGCAAACAGATGAACCTTTTGGCCTATAATTCATCAGAGCTGCAATTAATTTGCCAAGTGCCTTTGTTGGGTGTGCTCCAATGGAACTGGACAGAGTGTGCATTTGATTGTGCCAATGAGAGGTTACACATATGGTATTCTGAGGGCAGCAGATGCATCTGGGACCTCAGGTATGAAACCTGCACAGCTGTCACACTGGAAGACGGTGTATGGCAGAAAACCAGAGGGCGAAAATGCTCGGAAACGTTCAGATGTATGAATCTGTGCTAAAGCTTGTTCCTGCAAGCCTTTCTCTAAAACATTCCAACTAATTTGGAAGTGAGCATACCACCTGGCCCCTGTTGTCTCCACCAATTTGTGACAGCTTCCAACTATAACAATGGCAAACACACAGTAAACTTCTCAGTCTTCTTCTTTCAGCTGCTCCCTTCAGGTGTCACCACAATGGATCATCCGTCTCCACTGACTTCTGTCCTTCCAATCCTCCACTCAAACACCCATTGTCCGAAAATCTTCCTTAACTACATCCATGAGCCTTCTCTGTGGTCTTCCTCTCCTCCTCCTACCTGGCAGTTCCATCACTAATATCCTCTGTCCTAAATATGTCGACATATGGGCAGTAGGTGTGTGTTTGTGAGCGGTGTGCCTGCAGCACATCACAGCAGGATGCAAGATGCTGGCAGACTGGGCATGGATAGAGCACCGTAACCAGGTGGTGGACATCTGCAGTGAGTATGGGATGGAGGTCTCCGTTTTCCAAACAGAAAACACCCTCAGGGTGGTCGAGAACAGCAGACTCAAGGTCCCGAGGGACTATTAAATCCATTGTGATGGTCAGAAAACTCCATAAGAGGGAAGTGGTGATGGACAATGCAGCCCCTAACAATTGTGATATGAAAAAGAGGGAACGCTCAAAGACAGAGGGAGAGCTACAACTTGAGGGATTATTCATATTATTATTCAAGTGCGACTGTTACCAATTCTTCTTTGTACAGCACATTTAAAACAAAACCGATGGCCAAAGTGCCGAGCAGAGAAGACTAAAGGCACCTTGCAGAACTGAAACACTAAAGAAAGGAGAAATTGAATTAA
>OMPJ01015568.1:0-14602 GCA_900312935.1 Carapus acus | reverse complement strand
AGGAGAGAAGGAGAGGAAAAGAGAAGAGAGGAGAGGAGAGGAGAGGAGAGGAGAGGAGAGGAGAGGAGGGACTAGGAGTGGCCTGTGGCCCTGCTGTAGAGGAGCCCTGCTCTCCAGCCTCCACCCACCCATCAGTGCTGCTTTCAAAGCTCCACCAATCACCAGACAGCAGCCCTGCAGCTGCAGCTCGGGGGAGGAGGGGCCAAATGTCGTCTTCCCCAGGCAGTGGGAGAACATGGAGAAGATCAACCAGCACCACCTGAAACATCCCGAGGTGCTCGTCAGGCTGCCCACCGGCTGTTTGGCAGACTAGCCCAGCCCCATGAAGAGGCCTCACCAAACCCTTCCTAGTCCTTTACGCATGGTCTGAGGGAGAAGAGGTAGCTGGTGTGTGAAGCACTATTTCCAAACACTAGGGGGCGCTGCACTGACAGCAGCCTGACACCTGCCACACTGCTGCATAGGGTCACGACGCTCAGACGGCGCTCAGAGCACAAGCCGTCCAAATAGTGCGTGTGTGTGTACATGTGTACGTGTGTGTGTGTGTCGCGGCCCGCAAACCTCAAGCTGTGCAAATGGGCCCATTACCTTCTGCTGTGTAATTAAAGGGGTGGGGCTACGCTCATCATCCTGCCACGCCCAGGCCACGCCCATATTCCCCAGGCTGATTGACAGGAACAAAGAGCCGTGACCTTTCTGAGTACGGCGTGCCGAGGCAGTGAGCTTACACAACGCCCACGAGCAGGAGGGATGGAGGGAGTACTCAGGGGGAGTACTGCACTCAAGGGGAGTTCTGTACTCAGGGGTAATATTGTACTGCAGAGGGTGTACTCAGGGGAGTACTGTACTGCAGAGGGTGTACTGTACTGCAGAGGGAGTGCTGTATTCAGTAGGAGTACTGTACCCAGATGGAGTACTGTATCCAGACGGAGTACTATACTCAGGGAGAACACTGTACTGCAGAGGGAGTACTGCACTCAGGCGGAGTACCGTACTCAGGGGGAATATTGCATTGCAGAGGGTGTACTGTACTCAGGGGGAGTACTGTGCTCCTTTTGAGTAAGGCACAGTGCCTATGGCCGACTTTGTCCAGTCAGTAGCTGAGTACTGTGAGTACCACAGGTTGATCAGGTATTCACAGCGTACTGCAGTACACAAATACCTTTCACTGTCTACTGCTGTTTTCAGTGCAGTGTACTGAAACCAGGACACCAGAACATGATGATTGACCAACCAGCGGGCCAACAAGGCCATGGCCGCACATGACTATGCTAGCGCTAGCGAGGCTACAGAACCTTCTAAACCACCCCTCCCCTCATCCTCCTCACCAACGCCAGATCCCTCATCGTTGAACTGAGGCCACAGCTGAATTCTGCTGGTTTCCTCTTTACATGGACTGTTCTCACTCCTCCCCTCAGGCCGGAGATACAGAAGTGTAAGTTGCAGGTCCACAAGGCTTAAGAACTCCCTCTCTCCCACAGCCATCAGATTATTAAACAGGTGAGAACCCCCCCTCCTTAGCCCCCCCACCACACTGACAAGGAACTCCCCACCACTCATATGCCGGGAACGTCTTTCTCTCTGTAAATACTTGCCCTCTTTGCGTTATCCTTCTCCTGTGTGTATCCCCCCCCCTTCGTAACAGAGCGTCTTTATCTGTTATTTATTATTTTTTTATCCTATGCTTCCTTTCGCGCAAATTTCATTGTGCTAGGAAAGTTGTTTCTATACTGTGCATATGACAATAAAGCTTTGAATCTTGAGTCTAATGACAATAAAGATCCCTGAACAATAAAGACTCCTGCTGACACACCAACACACCAACACACACACATATACACACACACACACACACACATGCCCCAACACACCAACATAACACAACCAACGAACCACTGCAGCTTTGCATCATGGCAGCTACCCAAAATTCTAATGCACGTGTGTGTGTGCGTGTGTGTGTGTGTGTCGTTGGACAATTTCCATTTTTCATTTTCATGAACAAAGTTCAGTCATCAGTGAGATCAATGCAGGCGCTCAGTGTTTGATTTGATGCCAACACGTGTGTGTCTGTGTGCTTGTGTGTGAGAGAGAGAGAGAAAGAGAGAGAGATGTAGGGGTTGGTGGGTCTGAGGAATAGGTGTGTGTGTGTGTGAGTGCTGAGAGACGTAGTGTGTCGAAAATGCTGAGTGGGATTTAATTTGGAAGACTGACACTCTGTGTGTGTGTGTGTGTGTGTGAGGGCCTTAGGGTGACTTCCTGCAGAAGGACACGCTGGTCCTGCTCAGAGGATCAACAGTAGCAGTGACTGATGACCTGCTTCTCTCTCTCTCTCTCTCTCTCTCTCTCTCTCTGTCTCTCTCTCTCTCTCTGCATTGTGATCTATGGAGGAGCACCACCTACAGTTTGGCTGAGGCTGATTGTGTTTGACAAATGCCGAAGACACAAAGGTACAATGATGTTTGTGAGTGTGTATGTGTGTGTGCACTGATGGTGCTGCTGATTGGTGTCGACCTCTGTCACTCACTGGCCTGCAAGGCCTACACAAGGCCAGCATGACCTTTGACATTCGGACCACCTGACCATGTGCTTGATGTCCATGTCCGTCCACACTCACTCACACACTCACTCACACACACATGGACACACACATGGACACACACACGAACAGGGTCCCCTCACAGCCAAGGAGCTTGGTAGGCCTGCAGGAAGGTGACCCCCTCCCTGACCAGGCTTCAGACAAGAGCTCCATGGAGGGAGATGTTCCTGCCATGCTTCCCCACAAGAAACACAAGACCTGAAAGCTACACAAAAGCCTGGAGCTCCCCAAATAAGACCTGATCTGAGAGTCCTCCTCATGTCTAAAAGGAGGCATGATAGGAAGTAATGTGTATGAGAGAGAGAAGGCGAGAGAGAGAGAGGGAGGGAGAGAGAGAGGGTGGCAGGGAGAGGGAGAGACCGTAGAGAGGGAGGGAGAGAGAGAGAGAGAGTAAGAGAGAGAGAGAGAGAGAGAAGGTGACGGGAAGAGAGAGAAACAGACAGGAGAGAGAGAAAAGATATTTTGAATATGTCACTTGAAATATTTATATTTGGATATAGATAAAGATATAGATGGAATTCTATCCATCTATCTATCTGCATCTATTCTATCTATCTGAGATAGATAGATAGATAGATAGATAGATAGATAGATAGATAGATAGATAGATAGATAGATAGATAGATAGATAGATAGATAGATAGATAGATAGATAGATTTATGTTTTTCATGTGTTCGTCACCTGGTCCTTGCGGGCGACCTGGCGCCCGTGGGCTCCGTGTTGGGGTGGTTAGAGTCCCCCGAAAAGAAATTGGCAAATGTGGTTGAAATACTACTGCTGGGTTAGAGTCCCACTGAAACAGGAAAAGGGTTTAGAGGCCCCAGGTGGTGAGAGTCCCCTGAAGAGTAATCGACAAAGGGATCTCACAGGTGGGTTAGAGTTACACTGAAACAGGAAAAAAAAACTGCAGAAATTGCTCAAACTTTTTTTTGTGAATTGTTTGTCTGTAAACTTTGTTTTGAATTGTTCAAGTTAGTTAAAACTGTGTTTTAACTAGGATAAACCCCCAGTGAATCGGCGCAAATACTTCTTGGGTGTTTGTAGAAGCTTCCGATCCACGTCCAACATATGGGGCACTGCATCCATCAGTGAAATTGTATTAACATGTTTTATTGTTAACAGTGGGGAATGGAAAGGGAATTTCACAGAAAATGTCAGGAGAACGGCGGATGTCTGCCGAACTCAGGGTTGAGGCAATTTCAAGCAACATGCACTCAGTTAGTCAGTGGAGCTACAAAAGACAAAAGGGAAACAGCTACAAAGAAACATGGGGAACAGAGGAAAGAGTTTGTGCAAACACGCAAGATTGATGCAAACACAGAGGGAGATTTGTCCCTACTGATGTTGGAGGGAGAGAAATTGCAGGAAAGAATGGGTTTTGGAACAACAGGGAAAACCGAAGCTGTTTCAAGGAGTCAAATGGAAGAATGAGAAGGAGGAAGATAGGCACTTTTGTCACATAATAGGATCATTTCGACATTATAAGGAGAAAAGGGACAGACAAGTTGAGGACAGGACTGACAAACACAAAACATTACATGAACGATAAACTGGGGACTGTGCCCATAATCCCGGTTCAGAAACTTAACCCCACTCTGCCCCACCATCATATCAGAGCCCTATTAATGACCGCGAATAACGGCACACTAGATGTCAACTGGTCGGACAGTACAACAAGCACCTGGCATGAGCCAACCGGATGGTCACAGAACCCATTCACCATAAAGATGTACAGGGAGGACATGAGAAACAAGCCTCCCCTTTGTCCTATCTTGCCTGTACTGTCACCATGTTTTTAGGCACCACACACTTGTACCAGAAATGAACAGGAAGCACAGATACACACACACACAGACATGAGTGATGAGACATGGGTGGTTGGAGCTGTGCGGGCATGAGTGTCCTTGAGTCTGGCCGGAACACTCACAGTTTAAGAAAAAGTAAAAACAGGATCACAGGTGAATCGTGGACAGGGTGTGGGGTCAGAGGTATCAATGGCAGCGCAAGGAGATGAGAGGTCAGCAGATAGGGATGAGAGGATGGAAAGAATGGATTTAAGGAGTGGTAGAGCTGTTGTTGGTGCAACAGAGGGAGGAGATTATGAGCAGCCCCTGTTGGGGACTTGTGATGGTGAATATAAATATAAAATATGGTCTTTTGCTGATTTGCAAACTATTTTGGAGAAAATGCCATCCCCAAAGAAAGGAGGAGGAATGAGAGATTTTTGTGTACTCATAACAGATGTCCGCTTGGGACTTGTGCAGTTGGAGAGAGTGGCAGGGACAGTAGGAGATACAGATTGGGACGCATTTCTTAGCATTGCAATGGCACTGAGAGATGCGAAGAGAAAAAATTGGCCACAACCAGTTGGGACCCATTTAATTTCATTCACATATAACACATTTGACTCAACACACAAGTTCATAAATAATTGTTAAGAAGAATGGTCACAGGCCTCTGGCCAACATCTTACCTAGATGAGGGACAGACTACTCTATTCTGTGCAGCGGTTACCACAACCAGTAAGAGAATTTCGGGAGAACAATCCTGATCTCCCACGTCAGACGTTTGGAAGAAACACTGCATTTTTTACCATAAGATGTGGAAAAAGAAACAGGAAGAGATGCCACGGCAAGATGCCACAGATCTATGGCAGCTTCCGGCAGATGCCACGGCATCAGTGGTAGCTTCCGGTGGATGCCACGGCATCTGCCTCACCTCTGTGGCAGCTTCCAGGTGCTGCCGAGGCAGCTGAGGTGCTCATGCCGTGGCAGCTGAGGCACATATCATCAACAGATGCAGTATGCGAGGCACTTTCCCTCAGTCCCTTAGTGAGCTGAAGCAGGGGACAGTCAACAGTTTCCCAGGAACAACAGGTTCATCAAGCACCATATCCAGGAACCGTCCTGAGGGGACAGTTCCCAGTGTCGACCTCCGACCCCAGAGATTGGGGATCACATGGAGACTTAATTGAGTAGTGACGGGGCACAGTGGACCCCAAGGGGCGGGGCCTGGCAGAGCCCATGCTACAGGCACAAGTGGCAGGCAGCCACATGTCCTTTCTGGTGGACACAGGGCAATATATTCAACCTTGGAGACACCTGTTGGTTTATCATGGCTTTCCACGAAACACGTTTAGGTCATAGGCTTCACAGGAAAACCTCTGCGACGACCACTGACTGTTTCACTTCCTATGTGCATCGCACGACAGACTCAAAGACATACACTCGTCAACTCTGACATGTCCTGTGAATTTAATGGGAAGAGACCTGTTGGATGAACTGGGAGCGAACAATCTTTGTTCACCTGAGGGCATCAAGGTCCCCTTCCCAGATGGAACTGCCACTGGGAGGACCAGCGTCCCCTCAGTGACAAATGCTGGTCTCTGATGTCGGCCAGGACAAATACGCTGACAAATACTGGTGTCTAGTCCTGCCGGAAATGATGAACCGTGAGGGCATTTTATCTGCTTACTCTGACAGGCGAGCGTGGATCTCCTTGTTGAACGCTTATTGTCCCCTCCTGAGCCGTTGCATGTCACATTATTATTGATAGGACATCTGATGAGGTTTACAAAGCTGCTTTCTTTGACAAAATGACAGTCAAACGCACCACACACATCTTTCATTTATGTCAGCCCTCAAGTCGTGGCAGCAAACACTGTTTTGGAATCGGAGGTATGTGTTACAACACACTGCTGTGCCTCACTTCACATTAGCTGTACACAGAGGACATGATGCAAAAGAGCTTGGACCTTTTGTTTAATCTGCGTCCAATTGCTCTGATTGGTTGGTTACACAGGTCCCGCAAGTCAAGTTCTCCTACTCATTGAAGACATATTGCATTGCTCTTAATACAAGGAATGTTACTGAACTGGAACGCAGACAGGTATCACGCACACACGGTAGAGAGCACACAGATCACGATGAGTCACAAGCTATGCTAGACGCGCTTCCGGAATCTTTGTGGTCACAAGGACCTACAGATGTTGGCCATTGTCACTCTGTGCCTCCTACTGAATTGCAGTTAACTACGTCACTTCCACTTTTTCAACCTCAACATCCCCATAAGACAGAGGCAGTGGAAGGGATAGTCAATAATATTTGGGGCGTGTTGGCAGCAGGTGTTTTGGAGGACTCAGATTCACAGTACAACACACTGATTCTCCCTGTTCCCAAACCTGAAACAGGTAAATACAGGATGGCGCATGATTTACGACGTAGTAATGCCATGACAGCTATACGCTCAGTTCCCGTCCCAAACCCATACACCTTCATGCCGGCCCTCACACCAGGCCACATTTGGTTTTCTTGCATTAATCTGGCTAGCTATTTCTTTGGTCTGCCGTTGGTCATTCACCGTTGACCAGTTTCTGCATTCACATTCAGAGGCCATCGCTTTTGGCTTAGGAAAAAGAAAAAGCAGAAAACGTACAAACGTGTACGGGCTGGTGGACAGGCTGGTTTGCCACAGGCTTTGGTTTAGAGCTGTGCTTCCTTGAGACAGCCACCCAACTGGCCTGAGTCATTGTTGACATTCAAAAGCCTGGCACTTCATTCCGAATTACATGGATCTTGAATTACGAGGATCTCGACAATCTCGTCTCCGACCCGGGGGTTGCAAGCCACGTTTTGCCAGTAGAGAACCATGGCTTCAGATTTAGAGGTGCTGATTCTCATCCCAGCCATCTCACACTCTGCTGCAAACCGCCCCAGCACATGCTTGAGGTCCAGGTCTGAGGGCACCAACAGAGCAACATCATCTGCAAAAAGCAGCAAAGAGATCCTGTCCCCAAACCGGACCCCCTCCGGCCCAAGGCTGCGCCTAGAAATCCTGTCAATATAGATAATGAACAGGACCGGTGACAAAGTCCAGCACTGCCGGAGAAGAGGGGAACCCCCTGCGCTTTGCCACCATGGAGCATTTTGATAACTTCAGTGACTCCAGCTTGGGTGGTGAACGAATCCACCTCTGAGTCCCCAGACTCTGCTTCCTCTGAGAAAGACATGCTAGTGGGACTGAGGACATCCTCAAAGTATTCCTGCCACAGCCCCACCACATTGTCAGTTGAAGTCAGCAGCTCCCCGCCTCCACTGTAAACAGTGTTGGTTGGGCACTGCCGGGTTCAGGGATTGCTGCTGAGACGGGCACCCGCGGCCGTACGGCCACAGCTCTGGGCTGCTGCTTCAACAATGGATGTGGAAAACATGGTAGACTTGGACTCTATGTCCAGCCTCCCTCGGGATCCAATTGAAGTTCTCCCGGAGGTGGAAGTTGAAGATCTCCGTGATGGAGGGCTCTGCCAGACATTCCTTGCAGGCCCTTACAATGTGTTTGGGCCTGCTGGGTCTGTCCGGCTTCCTTCAGTGGATCCAACTCACCACCAGGTCAGTAATCAGTTGACAGCTCAGCCCCTCTCTTCACCCGAGTGTCCGGGACATGCGGCCGGAGGTCAGATTATTATTTGTTATTGACAGAAGTCCAACAACAAAACATCACTTGGGTTTAGATCAGGGAGGCCGTTCCTCCTAATCACATACCCTCCAGGCACTGCTGTCATTGCCCATGTGGGCGCTGAAGTTCCCCAGGAGAACGACGGAGATCCCAGATGGGATACGCTCTATACCCCCGAGGATATCCAAGAAGACTGAGTACTCTGCACAGCTGTTTAGCCTCTGAGTCGAAACAACAGTGAGTGACCTGTCCCCTGCCTGGAGGCGCAGGGACGCAACCCTCTCGCTCACCGGGTGAAACTCCAACTCCAATCAAAACTCCAATCCAGCTCTCTGCCTCTTTCCGCGTGCAGCTCCAGAGTGGAGGAGAGTCCGGCCTCTCTCAAGAAGTTGGGATCCAGAGCCCAGGCTGTGCGTAGAGGTGAGCCCAACTATCTCTAGTCGGAAAAGCTCCATCTCCTACACCAGCTCAGGCTCCATCTTGCCGAGTGAGGTGACATTCCATGTTCTGAAAGCCAGTTGATCTGTCCAAGGATGAGATCGCCCAGGCTCCCCCCGTTGACCGCCACCCATAACACAATGCACCGACCCCTTACAGCCCCTCCTGTGGGTGGTGAGCCTACTGGAGGGCGGGCCCATGTCGCCTTTTCGGGCTGTGCCCGGCCGAGCCCTGTGGGCAGAGGCTCCATCATCAGGCGCTCACTGTCGGGCCTGCCTCCAGGGTGGGGCCGTTATGATGCTGGTCTGGGCGACGTAAGTTTCCTTCGTGTTCTTCTCTTAATAAGGGGTCTGGAGCTCCTCTTAGTCTGTCCCGTCATCTGAGACCTTTTTGCATTTGGAGACCTTATCGGGGGCCCCTGTGGGGAGCGGGCTGCGGATGTCGCTCACTCCTAGCCACCTGACGGCCACCTGACGGCCACCTGACAGCACCACGTTTATTCTTTGTTTGGCTTTGTTCTGGTTTGGTTTTGTTAATGGTTATTTTGAGCATTTTATGATAATAAATTGTTAAATTATCAACTTGCGGTGTACCACTCCATATTTTTTTCACGGCCTGTAAAGCCGGATCGTGACAAAGTGGGGGCTCGTCATGATTTTGGTGCATTTTCTTTGTCTGAGGCTCCTCTGGAGATCTCTCTAAAGCCTGCACAGCAAGCTGATCCTTCTCTGGAAGAAGTATGAGGACAAGTGCTACTCGCAGAGGAGGTAAAGTACACGTCATAGTGTTAGATCATAATTGGTGGATTGTTGCTCCGGAAGTGGGTGCCCCACAGGGACAATTTCATTAGAGACGCCTTTGTTGCCTTTCGCGACAAGTATCGCAAGTCTGTGCTGAGGCTGGCACACAATGGTGCTGGACACGGGGGTGTCTGAAAAACATATGGCTGGGTGCATCAGCATTTCTTTGGGCCGTATGTGAAAAAGGATGTTGACGCATATGTCAAAACATTTTGCACCTGCCACCCTACAGGTAAACCCAATCTGGGTGTAGCCCCTGCTCCTCTGCTTGCAATTCCAACTGTGCGTGGACACGGGAATGGCTTTTAGCACAGATTAGATGCATCTGGGGAGCTGGCAAGAACAAAGCTTTCCTCTGCGCAAGGCAAAAAGAAAAATACCTTGTATGTTGTGTGGGGGACCAGATACTGGCGTTGCTGCCTCTGCCTCTTGTTACCTCGCCATTCAAAGCAAGATGGATCGGTCATCCACCCCTGAGGGCAAGAAGGCAAATCAGCTGTGCCACTTAGGATTGTTGAAGCCATTTTATGGTTAATGGGTATGGTCCAGCTGTGGTTAATGTTCAGTCTTCAGCATGTTTGGGCCAAAGAATTATCAGAGCTCATTGGGGCTGTCATCATCAGAAACATCTTTCCTTGTGCTTTACTTTCTCTCTCTTAAATTGCTTCTTACTGGTACCAGGTTGCTGAAGGTGGAAGGGTTTTAATGGTTGAGTTGCACCTATTGATGACAAGCATCAGGTTGGTTCTTTTTAGAAAAGAAAAAAGGCCTGAGTTGTAGTTATTTAGTTATACTTGGTTTAGCTATAGTTCCGGCGTTGGAGCCCCGTTCTTGTTGGGGGGGAGGGGTATTAGTGAGGGCCTCCTGCCAGGACCTGCTTGGTGTGTTTCCCATGTGTATGTGTTTGTGTGTGTCCCTTGTTGCAGGCAGAGACCTCAATTGCCGATTGGGAACACCTGGCTGGGCTCTCAAAGAGTTGAAAGGCCCCGTCTCATACCCTTTAGGGCGGGCTGCAGATGTTGCTCGCTCCTAGCCACCTGACGGCACCACATTTGTTCTTTGTTTAGCTTTGGCCTGGTTTGGTTTGTTAATGGTCATTTTGATTATTTTATGTTAATATATCGTTTAATAACAAAACTGCACTGTACCACTCTGTACTTTTGTCACGGCTTGTGAGCTGGGTCGTGACAGCGTCCCCACAATGATTCTTCACAAAAGCGCTGCCGGTGCGAGTGCTTTATACTGCCAGCACACCAGTTGCAGCCTATATGAACGTTTTTCAGTCCATTAATCACACAATCTTGCAAATGCTCTCAGAAAGGCATTTTAACGCAGAATCAACACAATTGGTGCGTTTCAGTTCCTGCAGCATAAAACTTGATGGATCTTTAAAATGAAAGCAGCTAGTTCATTTCAATGCAGCCTACATCGGCATGCCTGCTGCCTGTCTCCAAGTGTGTTAAACTGCTGCTTTTACCTTTTCCTCAGCAGAAATAAGGGGAATGATAAAAGGTGCTGAAAATCGCTCTAGACATTCCCACAATGATTCGACACCAACGCATTGTCCGTGCAAGTGCTTTACTCTGCCAGCACACTAGTTGCAGCCTTTCTGATGGTTTTTCAGTCCGTTTACCACAAGTTCTTGCAAACGCTCTCAGAGAGGTATTTTAACGCAGAATCAACACAATCGGTGCGTCCCAATGCCTGCAGCATTAAACTTGATGGGTCTATGGAATAAAAGCAGCAACCAAGTGTATTTCCTGGGCAGAAATAAGGATCATGAAAGGTGCTGAAAATTGCTCTGCGTGTCCTTACACTGAGTTCAGATCTTGCAAATGCTTTCAGAGAGGCGTAGAATTAACACAAACAGCAGGTTTCAGTGCCTGCAATATAAAACTTGATGAATCTTTGGATTAAAAGCAGCAGCCAAGTGTGTTTTCATTCAGCTGACATGACGCACCTGTCTCCCAGTGTGTTCAACTGCTTCCTTTTCTTTTTCCTGAGCAGGAATATGGCGAATGATGAAAGTTGCTGAAAATTGCTCTTCGCATTCTCACAAGTTTTCTACACAAATGCATTGTCTGTGCAAGTGCTTTAAACTGCCAGTACACAATTGTTGCGTTTCAGTGCATACAATATAAAACTTGATGTACCTTATCTATTGAATAAGAACAGCAATCAAATGCATTAAATTCACATTGGCAGCCCTGCTGCCTCTCTCCAGGTTTATGAAATTGCTTCTTTTGCCTTTCCCTGACAAGAAAATAAGTTTTTTAATGAAAGGTGGCTGTGCCCCTCAAAAATAATTCTGTACAAAGGCATGATACATGATACATACAAGTAAGTGATGTAGCTGCATGTGTAAAGCACACAGGTTGAAAGGAAATGTAAAAAGCATATGATTGAAATGTTAACTGTAAAACTTTGCATTCTACACTATTCTGTTGGGATCAATAATATTATTCAAAGTGTTTGTGAGGTAAGGGTTCAGGCTTGCTCGTTTGGGTTATACAGTTGACAAGATACAGTGTCGGTCAGGACACAGGAATGATGACAAGATATGACTTCTTTGCCAGCAGGTCAGATGACTATGGTGACTTATTGCACACTCTCAGTGTTGTCACAGTTTTTGTGCATCCACTTAACACTCGGGGAGGCACAATAAAACACTCTCCAACAAAAAAACAACCATAGCTTCAGGTGAAATACTAGAAGTCTCCACAGGTGTATCAAGGTGCAAAAAAGCTCGCAGGCTAAAGAAAACCTCCGTCGCTGTTTTAATGTGTGTGTGTATTTACCTGGGCAGCTTGAACGCTCTATGCACTAGCTTGGCAAGCTAGCAGCTAGCTGGTGCTGTACCAAGGTGCGGGACTAGAGGCAGACATGAAGTAAAATGTGACCGAGGCAAGCATCTCAAAATGCGTCAACAGCGAGCCGTGGACAGATGTGATGGAGAGGATCCGGACACCTACCAAAATAAAATATCGTTCAGAATAGCTTAAATTTTGTATATGTCCCTGCGGCCCGATACCTATTGACCCACGGACCGGCACCGGTCCGCAGCCCGGGGGTTGAGGACCATTGACTTACAACATTTGATACTCTTCCATACACAGTATATTCATATATAAAAGTGATCTGATTGAAGATCCCCTTCCTGAGCTGACACCATAACGTGGTGTAGGGGTTTGAGTACCCGAGTGATCCTGAGAGCTATGTTGTCAGGGGCCCTGCAGGGTCTCCCAAGGCAAAAAGGTCTCAAGTGACCTGGTGGCTTTGTAATCGTGTCATCTGACCTCCGGCCGCATGTTCTGGACACTCTGGTGAAGAGAAGGGCGGAGCTGTCAACTGGTCACCACCTGGTAGTGAGTTGGATCCGCCTGCGGGGGAAGGAAGCCAGACAGACGCGACAGGCCCAAAAGTATTGTAAGTGTCTGCTGGGTACGTCTGGCGAGCCCTCCATTAGAGACACCTTCAACCTCCACCTGCAGGAGAACTTTAAACAGATCCTGTGGGAGGCTGGGGACATAGAGTCCGAGTGGACCATGTTTTCCATCTCCATAGTCGAAGCAGTAGCCCGTAGCTGTGGCCGTAAGGCTGCGGGTGCCTGTCGTGGCGGCAATCCCCAAACCCGGTGTTGGACACCGGAAGTAAGGGATGCCGTCAAGCTAAAGAAGGAAGCCTACAGGGCTTATTTGTCCTGTGGGTCTCCTGAGGCAACTAACACGTACCAGCAGGCCAGGCGTGCAGCAGCACGGGCTGTTGCGAAAGCAAAAACACAGGCCTGGGAGGAGTTCGGAGAGGCCATGGAAAGGAACTATCGGTCGGCCTCGAGAAAGTTCTGGCAAACCATCCGGCGCCTCAGGAAGGGAAAGCAGTGCCCGACCAACGCTGTTTACAGTGGAGGCGGAGAACTGCTGACCTCAACTGAGGAGGTGGTCGGGCAGTGGCAGGAATACTTCGAGGACCCTAACCCCACTGACATGTCTTCCATAGAGGAGGTAGAGGCAGAGGACCCGGAAGTGAACTCGCTCATCACCCAACTTGAAGTCACCGCGGTAGTTAAGCAGCTACACGGTGGCAAGGCGCCGGGGGTGGACGAGATCCACCCCGAGTATCTTACGTCTTTAGATGTTGCAGGGCTGTCATGGCTGACACGCCTCTGCAACATCGCATGGCAGTCGGGGACAGTGCCCTTGGACTGGCAGACCAGGGTGGTGGTCCCTCTGTTTAAGAAGGGGGACCGGAGGGTGTGTTCCAATTACAGAGGGATTACACTCCTCAGCCTCCCCGGGAAAGTGTATGCCAGGAGAATCCGGCCGATCCAGGAGGAAAAGTGCGGGTTCCGTCCTGGCTGTGGAACACTGGACCAACTCTATACTCTCCGCAGAATACTGGAGGGATCATGGGAGTTTGCCCAACCAGTCCACATGTGTTTTGTGGACTTGGAGAAGGCATTCGATCGGGTTCCTCGCAGTGCTCTGTGGGGGGTGCTCCGGGAGAATGGGGTACACGGTCCCCTATTACGGGCTGTGCGGTCTCTATACGACCGGAGCAGGAGTTTGATCCGCATTGCCGGCAGTAAGTCAGACGTATTCCCAGTCCATGTTGGCCTCCGCCAGGGCTGCCCTTTGTCACCAGTCCTGTTCATTATCTACTGTATATGGACAGGATTTCTAGGCGCAGTCAGGGTCCGGAGGGGGTCCAGTTTGGGGACCACAGGATCTCATCGCTGCTTTTTGCAGACGATGTTGTCCTGTTGGCACCCTCAGACCAAGACCTCCAGCGTCCACGGGGGCGGTTTGCAGCCGAGTGCGAGATGGCGGGGATGAAAATCAGCACCTCCAAATCTGAGGCCATGGTTCTTGACCGGAAAAAGGTGGTTAGCACCCTCCAGGTCGGAGACGAGATCCTGCCTCAAGTGAAGGAGTTTAAGTATCTTGGGGTCCAGTTCACGAGTGAGGGTAGAATAGAACGGGAGATCGACCGACGGATCGGTGCAGCGGCGGCAGTGATGCGGTCGATGTACCGGTCCGTCGTGGTAAAGAAGGAGCTGAGGTGCAAGGCAAAGCTCTCGATTTACCGGTCGATTTACGTTCCTACCCTCAGCTATGGTCATGAACTTTGGGTCATAACCGAAAGGACAAGATCTCGGGTACAGGCGGCCAAAATGAGTTTCCTCCGTAGGGTGGCGGGACGCACTCTCCGAGATAGGGTGAGGAGTTCTGCCACCCGGGAGGAGCTCAGAGTAGAGCCGCTTCTCCTCCACATTGAGAGGAGCCAGCTGAGGTGGTTCGGGCATCTACACCGGAT
>OMPJ01015567.1:0-16904 GCA_900312935.1 Carapus acus | reverse complement strand
CAGAGCCCTACAAAATGACCTCCAGCAGGCCACTGGTGTGAATGTCTCTGACCAAACAATCAGAAACAGACTTCATGAGGGTGGCCTGAGGGCCCGACGTCCTCTAGTGGGCCCTGTGCTCACTGCCCAGCACCGTGGAGCTCGATTGGCATTTGCCACAGAACACCGGAATTGGCAAGTCCGCCACTGGCGCCCTGTGCTTTTCACAGATGAGAGCAGGTTCACCCTGAGCACATGTGACAGACGTGAAAGGGTCTGGAGAAGCCGTGGAGAACGTTATGCTGCCTGTAACATCGTTCAGCATGACCGGTTTGGTGGTGGGTCAGTGATGGTCTGGGGAGGCATATCCATGGAGGGACGCACAGACCTATACAGGCTAGACAACGGCACCCTGACTGCCAGTAGGTATTGGGATGAAATCCTTGTACCCATTGTCAGACCCTATGCTGGTGCAGTGGATCCTGGGTTCCTCCTGGTGCATGACAATGCCCGGCCTCATGTGGCGAGAGTATGCAGGCAGTTCCTGGAGGATGAAGGAATTGATACCATTGATTGGCCCCCACGCTCGCCTGACCTAAATCCAATAGAACACCTCTGGGACATTATGTTTCGATCCATCCGACGCTGCCAGGTTGCACCTCAGACTGTCCAGGAGCTCAGTGATGCCCTGGTCCAGATCTGGGAGGAGATACCCCAGGGCGCCATCCGTCGTCGCATTAGGAGCATGCCCCGACGTTGTCAGGCATGCATACACGCACGTAGGGGCCATACAAATTACTGAATACCATTCTGAGTTGCTGCAATGAAATTTCAGCAAAATGGACTAGCCTGCCACATCATTTTTTCACTGTAATTTTTGGGGTGTTTTTGAATTCAGCCCTCTGTAGGTTGATAATTTTCAGTTCCATCAAATGATGTGGCATCCTTTTGTTCCTAACACATCACCCAGTCCATATCAGTATAAATAAACAGCATGATTTTTTTTCCCCATTGAGATCTGATGTGTTTTCAAAGTGTTCCTTTAATTTTTTTGAGCAGTGTATTTTGCCTGACTCTCTCCTCCTCATAAATCTGATGATCCTCATTTTCAGGGGTATTTCTGACAATTTGTTATTGATTATCTCTGCAAATATGATGTGATTGAAAAGGATGAATTAAACCCATTAAACCGATAAATTAATGTTTTGTTTCTATCCCACTAACTGCAATCAAAACAGCAGATGCAGAGGAGACCTGAGTAACCATTTAATGTAATTTTCCTGTTAAATTCATTTTAAATTCTATGAAAACTTGAGAGTCTACAATTTTTAAGATCTCATTTTTATTGCTGAAGCAAAGATCTATCAGACACGGTCCATGGCTCCAACTAGTCAAGCTCCGCTTTAAGGCATGAGGTAGGATTTCTGCAAGCCAGACAACAGTGTCATATTTCTTATGGTTAATGGAAAACACGGTAGATTTGGTCTTCTCAGGAGTAGCCACCGACACTGGTGAGGATGACCATGCTGGCAGGATTGATAGAATGGACATACAGTATGTACACCATGTGCCAAGACTAAGTCAAGTGAATATTGACACCTAATACACTGATCGGCACGTGTGACTTAATCAGCGTCATCAGCAAAGAATTCATCCAAGAACTGTGTACAGGGAACAGACATAAACAGTGTAATGAAAAGATAAGACAGTCCAGTTGAATGGTTAACCGTTAGCTTGGATAGAAGTGATGCAGCATTGAAGATATTTTGCTTTGAATCGTGAAATGAGCAGCAGTCAAGTCAAGTCAATTTAATATGTGTAGCAGAGGTTATCTCAAGGCGCTTTTCAAGATGGAGCTAGAGCTCCTCAACATGTAAACAGTCTATGGGATGGATACACAGAGACCCAACATATCCCCCATTAGCAACAGCGGCGAGGAAAAGCTTCCATTAAAGGGAAGAAACCTCGGGCCGGCTGCAGGTGGGCAGCCAACTGCCTTGCCTTGAAACAGAGAGCAAGGGAGAGAGAGAGAGACAGGTGTAGGGATGCACAGGTGTAGGGATGCACAGCAACAGGAGGAGGATGTTAGTGAGGCGGAGAGGAGATTGAGGAGGGGGTGGAGGAGAGAAAAGCTCAGTGTATTGTCTAACTCTGGCCGCATAGTTTTGTCTGACTATAAGCTTTATCGAAAAGCAAAGTTTTAGCCCACTCTTAAAAAAAGTGAGGGTATCCAACTGCAGACTGAAGCAGTAAGATGGTTCCACAGGACAGGAGCTTGATAGCTTAAGGCCCCCCCATTCTACTCTTACTGATTCTTAGGAATCACCAGTAACCCTGCATTTTTGGATCGCAGAGCTGGTTGGATGATAAGGCACAATATAAACACACTTTAGCTCTTTAGCACCTTAGTTTCATTACACAATTCAATTGCTGTAATGCCAACAAAAGATTCCTGATTCCTGATTGAGGTATGATGATGCCTGATTATTGAGCTCCTTGTAAGTGAGGAGAAGGATTTTAAATTCTATTCTCGAATTGATAGGCAGCCAGTGCAGGGAAGCTAACACTCCTGTCAGTATACAGTATGTGCTACAGAATTCTGAACTAGCTGGAGAAGCTTCAGTGTCTGCTGCAGCCTGCTAATAAAGAATTATTGTAAAACAATCTAGAAGTAACAAAAGCATGAATTAGCTTTTCAGCATCTTTTAATTACAGCATGTGCCTAACTATAGCAATGTTATGTAAGTGAAGGAAGGCGGTTGTTGACATTTGTTTAATGTGGGCATTCAGTGAAAAATCTTGATTGAGGATAACTCCCAGATTTTCGGTGGTGCTGGAGGCCAAAGTTAAGCCATCCAAAGTAGCAATATTATTACACAAGGAGTTTGTAATGTGCTCTGCACCAACAACAATAACTTCAGTTTTATCTGCGTTGAGTAACAGAGTTATGGGTCATCCATGTTTTCATGTCCCTAGGGCAAGCCTGAAGTTTAGCCAGATGGACAAAGACGGTTAGGGTTAGATGCCTCTTGACAGTTATGTCAAGAGGCTGACCGACGATTAGTGCAACAATGTGAGGCCAAGCCTTTCCGGTGCATGGGAAACTTACAGGTCAGCACTCCTCTACTCGTTAACACGAGTCTTGAAGTCTTGAAGTCTTGAACAAATATCAAGTGTTGCAGGAAACAGACTAAGAGGACCAACAGTTATCAAAGCTTCCTTCATTATTTTAATTGTGACACAAAATGTTATGTCTGCAGCCACATATCACGTGCCATGTAGTCACAAACTACTTCCAGCTATTTGTAAATTTTTTCACTTGCCTCTTGACATAATCTGCAAATCACTTCTTGCATTTATGTATAAATATAAACAGTTACGGTAATAGGTAATTCTCAGAGCAAAGATGGTTACATTTCACTTATTGTTGTGCTGTGGGCTATTAAACCGTAGCAGAGAAATACACATGGTAGATGCCATAGAATCTCCCAATGCAGCACATGCTTATTTTGCAGAGTGCACAAATAGCCAAATATATACAGGAATGTTACATACAAGGTCAATTCTTCAAAACATAAATGAAAATCACAGAAATAAGGGCACATGCCTACAACACCGGAGCACCGAAGGCATAATTTGTGTAAAAGATCTGCCAAAGGCACTGGCACATTATTTCTGGGTACGTTTTGTGAAATTGGCCAGAGTGAGACATGTCATTTTGGGTGGATGGGGGTGGGAAAGCCGCTAAATTAATGAATGCTGCTGAGATGCATTGACGGCATCAATTTTAGTGGATTGATGCTTTATTAACAATGTGCTTAATCTGAAGTGGCAAACATGACTTTGGGTTGTGCCATTACATAATTTTTTTATTCAGCTGACTGAAACTGGGGGAAATAGAGGAGGCAAACAATAAGATGCTGCATTATTGGGTTTTCAGTAGATTTGGACAAGGACAAAGGACTACTTCTGTCATCTTTTGTCAGTTGGTATCATTTCACTCCTTAAGATTACACAAAATCAGAATTTTCTGTGAAATTCCGTCAAGAATTTGGAGTGAATTCTCAAAAGCTAACCAGGCATTTATTGCCTGTTTCACTGTGTGTTTGAATATGGTGGAGTAGCAGCACACATACTTGTAAATCAGTCCACTTTGTTGTCTCAGCCTTTGCCAACATCTTCACCTGCTGACTCCTCCCTCTTGTTCCTTCCTTCTGGAGCATGGGTAACATTAAGACAAGTCATAGGCTCTGGTGTACGACTACAACACCCTGTAAGATTGATCAAGGGATTAGCAACAACCACCCGATGAAGTGTTGACTGGCTTGCTATGGATTTTGACATTGGACTTCTCCGATGCACTGGATGTGGCCCCAGGCCCCATCCTCTTCTTAATTTCGGCTGCCATGGTCATAAAAGCTTGCTCAACATTGGTTGCACTTTTGGCACTTGTCTCCAAGAAGGGGATCCCCAGGTTATCAGCAAATTCCTGTTGGAGGACATTAGCTTGAGGAAAATAGGTATGCAGGCAGGCAGGCAGGCAGGCAGGCAGACAGGCAGACAGACAGACGCATATGTGCACTATGGCTGCAACATCAACTCCATGGCTTAATTACTTGAATATTAATTTAGGAGTCGATAGGTCGATACTGACCTCATCATGTGTATCCCATAGCATGCATAGTCATGTGAAACAATGTTTTCACCATCGCCAATTGAAGTGAGTGAGAAGAAGTGATTTCCCACATCTTCGACGCCTGCACGCAGAGTCCGCGGTAAAACTCAGATGTCATGAATCTCAATAAGTTTTAACATTTAAAAGTCTGATTATTGAGTTAATCCATTTATTGACAGCTTTATATGAATGAGAATATTAGGTAGACAGGGTAATATGTATGTAAATACATGTAAATAAATGTCTACTGAAGGTGAAATGTTTAAATGTTAAGTGTAACCCTACATTTGGTCTACCCTGTTAATTGGTTATTATCATGAACTTTCGACGTATCTTACTTGATCACGTCAAAATTTTACAGAGAGCCAGCCTCTTCAACTAATTATCACATCTATTACTCTTTGAGAAAAAAATGATCATATTTTCCACACCATAGGGCGCATCTAAAAGCCTTTAATTTTCTCAAAAATCGACGGTGCGCCTTTCATCCCTTCATGTGTGCACGGAGGTCCAAAATCTGTAAAAATGTTTTGCGATTTTAGTAAGCGCTTGATTGACTGTCAGACCAGTTCCCACCGACATAGGGATGTCATACGTACACTACGAATGCTAGCAGTGATAAACTAATTGGAGAACATTGGAGAACGTAAAGCTACGTACAGTGCGTACACTTACCTTCGCTAAGCCTACGGTAGGTATACTGTACTGCTGATATGCTGCTAAACAACATTTGTTTGGCTAAGGACACCCAAAAATGGCATCAGCGAAGAGACATGCCTAGAAGGCAAAATTCAAACTACAGGCTCTCAGTTATGTGGTTGTACATTGGAAAAGCAGCCACGAGATAATTCAAAATTGATGAATCTATGGTTAAGAAGTGGAGGAGGCAAGACAAGGAATTCGGAGCTTGCCATCATTCTGGGAGGATTAGCAAAAGAACGCCAACCGCTGGAGATTGGTGTGAATAAGGCGTTCAAAGTTCAAAGTGGGCGTCATGGAAGTGATGGATGAGAGAGGGCGAAAACAGTTTAAATAAGTCTGGGAGGCGAGGTGAGTCACACCCCCATATGTGAATGGATTGAGGATGCCTGGGCTAAGGTATCTGCTTTGACGGTTGTCCGAGCTTTAGCGAAAGCCGGCGCGAGAGCTGAACAGCCACCAAGGAACGAGAGTGACTCCGACAATAACAAGAGGGAACTCGGCATGTTTGATGGCGAAAAGTAGAATTAAGTTCAACCAAACTAATGTTTTGCTTCCATTACCTTGTTTTTGCATGCGCCGAATAACACAGTGCGCCTCGTGTATGGCTGAAGTACAGTAATAGACCCCGAAATTGAGACTATGCCTTAGAATGCAGTGCACAAAATATGGAATTTTCCGACCCCACGTAAGCTTTTTACGGGCTCGCTTAGAAAAGTTGACATTTGCTCCAAGCTGCATTTATCTGTCAAGCTTTTTTGGATCCTAAAGTGCTGCCAGCTGGGCGGATTGCATAGAAGCTTGTGATATTATGCTGTTTCTACAGTCCTTATGGAACACTTCCCTTTCAGTTTAGGAAAAAAGTGGCGCAGATGTGGAGAAGAGTATAGAATACCTTTCTGCAGTGTTTAAGATTTTGAAGAGCACAATGGCCACCATCATTCATACATGGAAGGAGTTTGGGGCCACCTGGACCAATCCTGGAGCTCAAGTGCCCCTCCAGAACTAGCAATCAGGGGCTAAATAACAGGGTCAGGGGGTAAAATAGAACCCGATGGTCATTCAGGCAAACCTCCTGCGTTCTTCTGAGGGAAAAGAAGGACCTTCTAGAGGACAACCGTCTCTCCTCAGTAAGACGCACATGGCAGCCCGCTTAGTGTTTACCAAAACACTATGAGCAACATGATTCTGAGAGTATGAGACACAAGATTCTTGGGTCTGATGCTAGTGCACTAGCCGATTACATCAGCTGGTGCACTAGCAGATTACATCAGCTGTTGTACGTCCATATGCACACCTCTCAGGACTGTTTGTATGCTCCCCAACCAGAAACCCTGGTTCAACAGGGAAGCCCAGAACTCAGGCTTGTTGGGTGGCTGTCTGAAGGAAGCATGGCTCTAAAGCAAAACCCGTGGCTAATAAGCCTGTTCACCTTTCTAATAGATTTCCCCCACTCAGCGACACATCAGCTGAGTAACCAACTCTTAATATCAGCAGCTCCACAGTAAGTGATGTGAAAGCCGTGACACCAGGGATTGTAGTCAAGTGTATTCCTAGGGCCAGAGCAGGCGACAGTGAATCATAGTTAAAACTGCTGGCCAAGGATAAGCATAAAAATGACACACGGCTACTCCAGTCGGAGGTCACAAAAAATGAATGTAAAGTCAGTGTGCACTTTCGCAAAAATAACATTATCCAAGGTTATTTTCTTTGGACCCCTACCAGACGCGACTGGTGATGATATGTACAGCCGCAAGTCGGTTTTAAACCGCTGGCTGTCGAGGTGGTGTCCAGTTAATGATGTAGGCTTCATGACCAGACCCTCTGGGGAAAACCTGGCCTGATTAGGAGGGATGGCATACACCCCACTCTGGAGGGTGTAGCCCATATTTGGAAAAACATGGCCAAGTTTACTAACTCGTGACAATTCAGAATTGAGATCGGGTAGCAGAGGTGCAGTCCCACACGCCTCTCTGTGCACCCTCATGGGAATCTAGCAGCAACTTCCACCACTACTTGTTCAGTGCAACATGATATGAAGATTAAATGTGGGTTATTGAACATGAGATTCCTGTCTTCTAAGGCTATATTACACTCAACAAAAATATAAACGCAACACTTTTGTTTTTGCTCCCATTTTTCATGAGATGGACTTAAAGATCTAAAATTCATTCTAGATACACAATATAACCATTCCTCTCAAACATTGTTCACAAAGCTGTCCATCCCACCTCACAGGTGTGCCACATCAAGATGCTGATCTGACATCATAATTAGTGCACAGGTGTGCCTTAGACTATCCACAATAAAAGGCCACCCTGAAATGTGCAGTTTTGTCTCAAAGCAAAATGCCACAGATGCCACAAGCATTGAGGGAGCGTGCAATTGGCATGCTGACAGCAGGAATATCAACCAGATCTGCTGCTCGTGCATTGAATGTTCACTTCTCCACCATAAGCCATCTCCAAAGGCGTTTCAGAGAATATGGCAGTACATCCAACCGGCCTCACTACCGCAGACCATGTGTAACCACAGCAGGACCTCCACATCCAGCAGGTTCACCTCCAAGATCGACCAGCCACTGAGACAGCCACTGAGACAGCTGCTGAAACAATTGGTTTGCATGACCAAACAATTTCTGCACAAACTGTCAGAAACCGTCTCAGGGAAGCTCAACTGCATGCTCGTCGTCCTTATGTATTGGCCTCCAGCATCACTGTAAAAAATGTAGGAGTTGTCTTTGATCAAGACTTGTCGCTGAATACCCACATTAAACAAATGTTCAAGAACCGCCTTCTTTGACTTACATAACATTGCTAAGGTTAGGCACATGCTGTAATTAAAAGATGCTGAAAAGCTAACTCACTAACACTGAGGCCTCTCAAGCTGGTTCAGAATGCTGCAGCACATATACTGACAGGAACTGAGAAAAGAGACCACATCTCCCCAGTGTTAGCTTCTCTGCACTGGCCTCCTATTGTCAAAACCTGGCTCAGAGGTAGGACAAAAGATGGAGACCACATATGACTTCAAGAGCTGATTGTCCCTATTCATTCGACCAGAGTTCTGCAATTTGAAAACGCTGGGTAACTGGTGATTCATACGATCAATAAAAGTAGATTAGGATGGCAGGATCTTCAGCTATCGGGCCCATGCTCTGTGGAACCATCTTCCAGCCCCAGAAAAAGTGAGGGTATCATCTCCTCAGACTAAGAGTGGGCTAAAAACTTTCCTTTTCGATAGCTTGTAGTTAGACAAAACTATGTGGCTAGAATAAGACGACGTACTGATCATTTTTCTCCCCTCTTCCACGATTTCCTGTGTGCCTCACTTGAATTCATCCCTCACCTGCATCCCTGTCTTGTAAATCTATGTTACGAATAAAGCTTCTTCCCCAGGTTTTTCTCTTGTGCTTTGTTAATCTGCAGCCAGCAGCTAGAGCAGCACCAATGTTGATGGACCTCCAAACATCTGGTCCTGCGGCTATTGCTGTGCATCCCTACACCTGTCTCTGTCTCTCTCTGTCTCTCTCTTTCAACCCAACTGGTCAAGGCAGTTGGCCCCCCACCCGTAACCTGGCCTGCCCGAGGTTTCCTCCCTTGAAAGGAAGCTTTTCCTTGCCACTGTTGCTAATGGGGGATATATTGGGTCTCTGTGTATCACTTCCGTAGACTTTGACTGTTAAGATGTTGAGGAGCACTACCTGCTCCATCTTGGAAAGTGTCTTGAAATAACTTCCGTTATGATTTGGTGCTATACCAGTCAAATTGATGTGACTTATCTTGTCAGACAGATTTCAGTTTGTATGTGTTGACAATGTATCCTCTGTGTGCACTAGGGTAAGACATGGGGTTCCACTGGTGCTTTGACCAATTCTGTTCAATTTGTATATGCTTCCTCTTGACAGTTTTATCAGGCAACACTATCCATTTTTATTGTTATGCAGACGATACACGACTGCATCTTTCAATGTAGCCTAATGAAACTAAGGTAAGCCTGGAGCTAACCAACTAGCTAAACTCCAGGCTAACCTTAGGGACATAAAAATGTGGATGACTTTAAATTTCTGTTAAAACTTCTTCTTAACTCAGATAAAACTTAAGCTATTGTTGTTGGCCCTGAATCCCTCAGAAATATGCTTTGTAATGATATAGCTGCTCTGGATGGCTTTACCTTGGCCTACAGCATGACTGTAAAAAATCTAGGTGATCTCTTTGATCAAGATATGTCATTCAAATTGCACATAAGATGAATGTCAAGAACCACCTTCTTCCACCTTTGTATCATCGCCAAGATTAGGCAGATGCTGTCTTTAAAAGATGCTGAAAAACTGGCTTGTGCTTTTGTTACTTCAAAGGCCGCATTACAGTAAGTCTCTATTATCAGGCTGCAGCAACAAAGTTGTTGAGGCTTCTTCCACTGGTTCAGAATGCCGCTGCACGCTTACTGACAGGCACTAAGAAAAGAGACCATATCTCCCCAGTGTTACCTTCCCTGCACTGGCTGCCTATAAAATAGGGAGAATAGAATGTAAAATCTTCTCCTTCGCCTTCAAAGTTCTCAATGATCAGGCACCAACATATCTTTAAGAGCTGATGGTGCCTTATCATGCAACCAGAACTGTGTGATCCCAGAACGCAGGGTAACTTGTGATCCCTAGAATTAGCAGGAGTAGAATGGGAGGCAGTGCTTTTAACTATCAGGCTCCTCGCCTACAGAATCATCTTTCAGTTTCAGTCCAGGGGCAGACACACTCACTACTTTTTAGAGAAGGCTTAAAACTTTCTTTTTCAATAAAGCTTGTGGTCAAACCTAGTTATGCTGTCATAGATTCAGACGCCCCGAGGGATCTCTCATGATACACTGAGCCTCTGTCGTTTCCTCCTCCTCTCTCCCCTCTTCCTCTCTCTCTCACCTGTATACATCCATGATTCATGTATGTTACTAAGTCGGCTTCTTCCCCAAAGTCTTTGTGTCTCGTGCTTTGTCAATCCGCAGATTGCAGCTGGAGCATTACCAGTGATGACTGCCGTGCTAAAAATCCTTGGAACGTCTGGTTTGGGGCTGAATGGTTGGACCGCTCAACAGTTGCCATCAGTCAAAGCGTCGGGGCTCTGCCTCTGATCCCCATGATGTGTTTATATTTACACATATCTACATACACCTTATATATGCTAAATTCAATTGTGACCTTATCACTATTGAGTACTGCTGTGTATCTGTATACCTCTCTCCCTCTCTCCTTCTCAACCCAACCAGTCAAGGCAGATGGCTGTCCACCTGCAGGGAGTTTTTTCTTGTTATGATTTGGCACTATAAAAATAAAATTGAATTGAATTGAATTGAATTGAATTGAAATGCACTGATGACACCACCATCCTGGGGCTCTTCGAGGATGGGGACAAGTCATGGTACAGAATTACTATACATGACATCAACGCCTATGGGGAGAAGAATGACCCCGTCCTCAACTCAGAAAAGATTCTGGTACTGGAGGTTATGTCTGACTTAAGTTGGATCTCTTACACCAGAGCCATAGTGAAAAAAGCCCAACAAAGGCCTTACTTCATAGACTTTCAATGTACCAGCAGCACTATCAGAGAAGAGCAGAGGAAATCATCAAAGACCCCCTCTACCCAGCTCAACCACGGCTCTGACACAAATGTATAGTCTGAGACACAGCAGAGTGGACAGCATCATCACCTGCCAGGCCTGCTTCAAAACAGCTTCTTCCTTGCCACAGTCAGACTGATGGAAAAACAATAACATCTGGACAACAGTTATGGTTTTTAAGTGTCATAAGCGCTTTTACGTGCGATAACCTTTGTAATGTTCTATTTGTACTGTGATTTCCCGCAACCTGACGACCTATCCAGGGTGTATTCCCTGCCTCTTGCCCAAAGAGTGCTGGGATAGGCTCCAGCAGACCCCTGTGACACCGATGAGTAAGAAGCGTGTATGCTTCAAGTTTAGTGGATGATTAATTTGTGACACTCAGTTCAAAACATTCATGTCCTGCCACACTTGGACTGATTTCTTCACAGATTTCTAATTCTTTGAATTCCTGTTTTCAATTTATGTCAAAATAAGCAACTAAATACTTGAAATTGTTTCCATTGTGGACCCTGAATCTGTAATTGATAAAGTTTGACTATTCTATTGGAATCATGGAAATAAACAAACTTTTCCATGATATTCAAAGTTTTTGTAAAGGGTCTATATTTACCCTATTGTTCTGAAAATGAGACAATGTTTTTTCCCTGGAAATCCCCTCTGAAAAAGTGGAGTCGTCTTATTCTCGGGGACTAGGCTTTGAACAGCTTTGCCAGCGTTCCCCGCCCCTCTTCTCTCTGTCGCCGGTCATATTCACATCTGTGCAGTGAGTGACACTACAGGTGCAAAATGGCAGAGAGAGGCAACATACCAGAGTGGCTCAACTCGACAGCTGTACGAGTGAACAAGCTAATCAGAGAGAGTTATGACGCTAACTTTTAGATTATTGTGGTGAATGCTGCCGAGGCATTTAAGAATGCTCAAGCGGCCAGATGATATGGAATGATACATCGAACGACACAAAATAACGTGTGAAGATGGCGCACTCAGAGAGAAACGTCTTCAAAACAGTCAGCGAAAAGCATATTGTGTCCCAAAAATTGTCCAATTCAAAGAAATTGACAGGCAAGTGAGTGAGTGCCTTGCTGACTAAGGTAAATTCGTTCTGTGAACACCTGACCGTAAAAAATTTGAAAACAAAACAAAAAACACTGCACGAGACGAACGGAGATCTGATAATCATCTAGGTGTTGGATCTGGTCATCAATGAGCCATTAAAGGATAATTTGCATAAAAATTACACAGAGGGTCTCTATCTGTTTCCACTGATGATTTGTTTAATTAAGATTCCACTGCAAAGGCATGTCTGATTATTCCTTTCTGTCAAATTTGATCAATGTTTTCATAGAGTTTTCAAATAAAGTGCTCTGCATAATGAAGCAAGATTTTGTCTTCCAAAAGTCTTTCCCCCAAAATCTGTCTTGGAAGAAGAGGGTCGTCTTATATGTAGGATTGTGTTATATTCTGGTCAATACGGTACACATACACACACGTACGTACTCACACAGATGAACGCGCGGACTGCACAAGTCAGGGAAGTATTAAGATTCCCTTAAATTTTTCACTGTTACATTAAAGCCATCATTCAAGTTCATTTGTTTTCCTCATTAATGTACACACAGCACCCCATATTGAGAGAAAAACACAGAATTGTTGACATTATAGCTGGTTTAGTAGAAAAGAAAAACTGAAATATCACATGGTCATCCGGCCCTGGATAAGCAGCAGAAAATGGATGGATAGATGGATCACATGGTCATAAGTTTTGTGAAAGGAACTCCTTTTTTAAAATCAATTTTCACATCATCCTTTCAGTCAGCCGTTACATCCTTACTCTTGCCTGCTACTATTGCTTGCTGATACATCACCATCTGGTACCACCTTGGCAGTAGCACGACCTTGTAGTCTCTTGCATCTTTTTAGGTTGCATCTTCTGCACAGGATATGACATTACTGTTGTGCTCCTGCCTCCAACAAGTCACCCTTTGTTATACTCTCATCTTGAAATTTGTGCTGACTAAAGCCATCTCCACATCTTCTGCAAAATCCATAGCAGCTGCATCACTCCATGGATAGACATCAATACAGGAGACCTTGATCTGATTCCCGGTCCAGCTGTTGGTTTGCGGCCAAACCCTTGGTCAAGGTTCTTTATGCTATGCAGCCCATAACTCTAGAGTGAGTGCAGCATGCAAAACGGGAAGTGCTACAGTCAAGTCAAGTCAATTTCATTTCTGTGGCTTGGACGTTACCCAAGATCTGCAACAAGCTACCGGTCAGGTGTCAAGAAACCAGGCACTCTCTTGAAAGATTGGTGAGTGGAACGAGATGAAATCGCACGAGAGCAAGGAATATGGAGCTGATGTTTAGCTACTGTAGATAAAAAAAAGGATAAAAAAATAAAAAATAAAAAAAAAGATATAATAAAAAAAGATAAAAAGAATGGTAAATATGATTACTTCAACACCCAACATCAAAGTCCCAATAAATGTCCCAAAGTACAGAAAGGAACTGAACAGATGAATTGAGAGATAAGGACCTAGCAATGCAGTGTCATCGTGGATATCTATTCTTTCCTCTTTGGCAAGACAAAATAGTACCACCAGAATTCACTTCTTCAGGAGATAAAGCAAACCTTTTCAACTAGCAGACTGTGGGATCTGACAAATCCAACCAGCCTGCAATTTTCAATGGTCCGCAAGAGATGTGTGTGAAGTGAAAAGACTGCGCATGCATCCCTGCGAACGCCTCACGGAGGACTACTCGTGGACCTGTGGTCCCTCCTTCCGCTGATGCCTCATGGAGAATTGCTTGCGGACGAGCGCATCCCGCATCCACACACCTAACCAAAGGATGCTCGTCTCTGATAAATCCTTGACAAAATAATCGTGGTGGCTCACAAACCGCCAGTGAGTTTCCAATTTGGCCCAGTTGATATTCAAGTTGAATAGCCCTAAAGTAAACCTTTACCATTGATACCAACACGACTACTCGGCCACAAATTGGGTACATCGAACAGTGTCCACAATGGAAAAGGGGACAAGTGGCAAAAATCAAGATAACACAAACGGAGGTAAGGTGACTATCTGAGATACAGGAAAGTGAGATGAAGACAGGAACAGATAAATGCAACATCTCCACCATGGAGGCCTGTGAGGCAGGCAAGCAAAGTCTTTTTCAGACAGGCATTGAAAAACAGGGTGGTAAAAACAGCAAGTCCACCAAGGGCTGAAACTCAGCAACAATGGGTGAGCATGTGGGAGAAAATGGCATCACATCACACCAATGCCCGGCACCATTGCGGTCCGGAAGCAGACCACAGCAACCTTCCAGAACAAATAAACAAGACAAACAAAAAAAAAACCTGAAGTAAAAGCGACCCCCATGAGCCTCTATACTTTGTCCACAGCACACTAGTGTGAAAAGCACTGATCTAGAAAACCCACTTGCTCCTGTAGAGAAATATGCAGATCATCATATATGTTTTTGTTATCAAAACCATTTGTAATGGAAAATTATATTTGCTACTAAGAGCAATTATGTGTAATGTTTGCAAAGTTCAAACTAGTTTAGAGATTTGTAAAATTGCTTCATCTTGAATAGAATATGTAACATCTAATAGTAATTCATTTACAAAAGGAAATTAACCCTCTGGTGCATGCATCATGAAAGCCTTGGTAAAGATTTTTTGAAGTATTTTTATTCTTCCCAGGACATGAAAAAACATAATTCAACTCTTTTCTCCAAAAATAGGATTTTTTTCATCAAGTTACAGACATGTCCAATCCAGTGGACTATATGCATCTGAGCACTCAGGATAACACATTGTGATCTGACTGCAAAAATGCTGAGCTTGTTTTCTATTGTACAAATGCAAACCCTTGTTCTCAGATATGAGCAAACCCTGAGATACAGGGGGTAACCCAGTATCTCAGGATTTGCTCATATCTTGTTTACAATCATGCCATTTGCAATTATTCCAAGACAAAGGCCGTCTTCACTAGACCAGTACATTCATGCCCGAGTACCAAATGTATTTCATGATCAGATTGATCACTAAAAAAATTTGCACTTCTCCTCCTGTCGCTGCCAGATTTTCTTTCCCTCTCTGGAGAGCATACAAGTGGGTGGTGTACACTATGTCAACAATGAGATCTGGTGGAAATAGATGTCTGAAAAAATCAATGGGATGTCTTCCCTGTACATTCAGTTTCCATTCTCTCAGAGAAGGAGACAAGTCTCCATCACAGTCATTCTCTTGGACTTTCTAGATTTTGTTTTTCAGGCGTGAGTATGGTCAGGTGCCATGTGCACATCTTCCACAGCTCCCTGATCATGCAGACCATTCTCTGCATCCCTCATCCTGACTGTATCTCCATTATTCTCTGCTCCTGTGTCTCTGTTCTTCTTTGCCAGCCACTCATCATCACTGCTGTCACTACTCTTATCATCACAGGAGCTGTGTGGAATTTCCTGGACTATTTTATAGGCTGCCTCATTATATGCTGCATTTGAAGTCTGCAAAATATGATAAGATAATTATCAATATAACTCAAACGACAGTTAATCTGCACAAAAATATATAGTTTAAATGAACAGCTTATAAATTTAACAATGATACTCTGATTTATGGCCCAAACAGTCACAAAAGACAGTGAGGCAATTATTTGACTTAGGTTAAAAATAGAGATATAGACGGCCAATATAGACGGGCCGAGATAGAGGCCCGATATGAGCATAAAAATGTAATATCGGTATCGGATTTTTTTTTTTTTTTGCTTTAAAACCGATAAAATAATGCTTGCCATACATCGAAATAGTGCCTATGCCCTCCTGAAGCGTTTACCGGCTCACAGATGATGACCTAATCTGTATCGGTATCGGCTCATATCGGTATCGGAATTTGAGAGTTGGACAATATTGGCATATCGGATATCGGCAAAAAAGCCAATATCGGACATCCCTAGTTAAAAAATATACTGCGTGATGCATGATGTCTACTTCATCGGACATATGGTTAATCATGATTTTCTACATGCTGGACATCACATTACTTGTGGGCTCTTCTAGTGTCAGTGGTGGTCGGTTTGGGTGGCTGAATATCTGCTACCTTTGATTTAACATAAATAAAGTTTATTAATAGTGACACTGACTGACCACTGAATTGACTTCAGTGGACCGTAGCAGTGGAGAGCACTCCACTGGTAACCGCTGGTATGCAGATCAACTATAGAAGCCAGTGCATAAAAGAGAATGTTACTTTTTAATGGGTGTACATGGTAGTGACCGCTATGCACCAGAGGGTTGAGTACATTTCAGCATTTGGTCACTACTAATTACACTAATACTCTACACCAGTGGTTCTCAAATGGGGGTACGCGTACCCCTGGGGGTACGTGGAGGTACTGCAGGGGGTACGTGAAGCTTTTCAAAATATCTTTAAAAAATCTTTAAAGTGCAATATTCTTTTTTTTTGATCCTAAAAGAGGTAACGTTTATTTTTTTTTGTAGGCAAATCTTTATTTATTAAGTTAATTTATTTTGTAAACAAAATATAATTTATTTGTAATCAAGTTATAGATTTATTTCTGTGAACACATTTTAGTTATTTATGTATATATCTAATTTTGTACCATTAGAGACCAATATAGATTAGCAGCGTTTTGCATATTTCAGTTTTGACTGGTTTTATGCCTTCCTGGTGGTCACCGTCTTCTGTTTTTCTTTTTTGTTTCTACATGCAATGTTTACAATATGGATGTATTCGTCAGGTTCACTGATATAAGTTGTTTGGCTTTAATAAATCAGACAGTGATTTTACAGCACTGTACCTCTTTTTTCTTCCAAAAATGTTTTGCCCGTGTCAGGGGGTACTTGACTAAAAATATATTTTTAAGGGGGTACATCACTGAAAAAAGTTTGAGAACCACTGCTCTAA
>OMPJ01015566.1:0-10770 GCA_900312935.1 Carapus acus | reverse complement strand
TAAGTTGATTTTCTTCAACATTACATAATTGATAACGTTTTGAAACATTATGCAAAAAAGTTCATATTAGTCAAAAAGTCAGTGACCATTAGAAATGGGACATCTTTCCTATTAAATGGAGTATGCAAGCGATCATCTGAAAATTGAACAGTTACTGAGGTTAATAGAAATTAAGTGCTTAATATTGATATTTTTTTCCCACCTTGTTGTCATTGTTGATAATTGTTGTGAGAAATCATATACGTACGTGATCAGTGTCTTCACATAGATGAGTCTTGTTAATCATTATTAATAACTTAAATATAAAATTTAGTAAATTTGTTATTTCAGAAGAGCGTATCAAACTGGTAGCCCCTCACTGACTCGATACCCATGAAGTAGCCCTCAGCATCAGAATGGTTGGTGACCCCTGCTTTAAACAGTGCAGTGGTGTCATCCTCCACAGAATTTACAAGATAAAATCAAGAGGTCTCAAGAACTATGTCTGAATATAGCTCCTGCGACAAAAGACGTCTCAATGTGTCACCAATCAAAGGAACACCTGACATCATGCTGAGGAGAGGCTATATTCCGGATAATATTTTTGTTCGAGGAACAAAAGGAACACATAACAATAATCCAGCCAAAGAGGGTAACTTCAGTGGGGGTGTCTATTGTCTTCCCAAGCTCATGTAAATGGTATGGGTTGCATCACGGGTCTGCAACAGACTAGATTTCAAGAACCATGTCAGTGACGGGAACAGAAGGAATGTGGAGGCACTGAGTGTATGATGTTTGAGAGAGAAATTGAGAGGGCAGATATTCCTGATGTAATCCTCATGTTCTTGATGCAATATGTGTTAGCAGACAGGATAGTGTGGGCAGAGGTGAGTGTCAAGGGTCAGTGAATTTTGACAGACGAATACAAGTTAGACTGAAAGTACAGGTTTACAAAATTGCTACAATATAATGGCTCTAACCGAAAGACAAGACACAGTGCTGGGGCCTGCAGAGATGAGGAAGTTGAGGTTTTTGTAGCAAGGATGGATAGGATTAGTAATGAGCAGATTAGATGACAGGTGACGTTCAACAAACAACAACAGAGGCAAGATTGAGATGGTTTGAACAAAAGGAGGGGAATACGGCAGATGACGTAAGCAGCGAAGGTGCATGGGCTTGAATAATGGGTATTGAGTATCAATCAGTATTCAGGCTGAGTGCTCTGTCTAGAATTCATGTCTAGCGTCTTGTCCCAGCCACTGCCTGTTAGCAAGGTCACTAGCTAGTGTTATGCCAATTTACATATGCAATAAATAGATATTATAGATCACTCACTTCAGTTGCTTTCACTTACTTGGTTAGATATGGCTGATGGTACCATAATGTAAATAGGTGTGCCTAAAAAATCAAACCAATTATGGGGTACCAACGGGGATTAGATATGGAACTGCTGTTGCCATGTACGGTGTGTGCATCTTTGTGCTATAGCCTTAAACTTTAGTTGTGTCATTTATTGTTATCTGCTCCACCTCTCTGTCTAAATATAATACCCTCTAACTCAACACAAGAGGTGAAAGGAATTGAATAAGAGATGGAGGATGGCCATCCAGTGTGTCACTCCCCCCAGGAAATACACCACACCATAGTTCTTCTGTTTCTGATGGCTTTACTCTTCTTTCTGGAATGTTAAACACATACACATACCAACCACAAACGCCACCACTGAACAAGCTGGCTCCATACCACCAAGAGGGAATAAGTCCACTTCATAACCTTACTTCATCAAACCTTACTTCATCACTTAAACTTGCTTAAACTTCACAAAAGCAGAATGAGTATTCACTGCGTTAGCATGTTCTCCAGTCATTCTTATTGTGCAACAACCTAAACTGTCCCCCCTGTGACACAATCTATAGATTTCCCTCATGGCAGAACTGGCAGTGAAAAAGTTGAAAAGATTTTGAAAACTTTGTAAATGTTAACAAAACTGAGCAAAATAAATCCCATGAGCAACATAGAACATAGGTCACCATATAAAATACAGTAATAACAAATGTCGCTAGTGGATAGTTGGAAATACTATCCACTCTGCGCTTGAGAGCGAGCACCTGATGCTCTGATGGCTGTCGCACCTGTGTTGTGAAACCGTATGTTTGACACCCTTGCTCTAAGGTGTCCATGTAGTTCACTTTGGTGTCCATTTTGCACTGCCAGTCTAAGGCACCAAGCTCAGAGCTGTGGAACTTACTGGACCATTTAACTGTCGCATCACTACAGCCTATAGATTCATTTGGTTGCTGTCCTACAATGCTGACTCCTAACACAGGACCGTGCAACATGATTTTAACACCACTGTCTTCTTTCTGCTGCTCCATTTATGGGTCAGCACAGTAGATTTTCACTCCACCTCCTTCTATCCTTTGAATGAGCAACTGACACATAAACCAGCCTCATGTCTTTCTTCACTTCATTCATGAACCTTTTCTGAACCTTACCTCTTCTCCTGCAAAGCAGTTCAATTGTTAACATGGACCTTCGTCAGGAATTTCTCCATACTGAATGAACAGAGGTCTGTCAACATCTCTAGACTATGCTTTACTATACTATACTATACTGTACTATACTATACTATACCATACCATACCATACTATAACTAATATATCTAAATAATGACATATAGCTTAATAAACCAGCCACAAGAGGGTCATTTCCTGGTTGAGAGTAGCTCTTGTGCTGGTCCCAGGCCCGTTTTAGTAGTGAAGGTTGTGTTAGGGATGGCATGCAGAATTAATGTTGTGCCAAGACGAAATACATGGATCACATAAAATATGATTGCCATACCTAATTTGTCATAGCACAGGTTAGCAACAACCACCTCTGTTGGTTCAGGCCAACAGGGTGCCAGGCGAAACAATGCTGCCAAGAGATACAGTTAGATGTTGCAGCGAAATAATGGCAGAGGATTTGATGAAGTAGCTTTGAAATGACATTGCAGACTGTGAGTGTTTCTCATGGCAATAGAATGAGTCTAAAGATGTAAGTGATACAGACAAGCTGTGCATTTTCATTCACATTGTGTGTACTGACATGACAGAAAAAGAGGAGCCGTTAATAAAACTACCCATGAAGGGACACACGAAGTGAAAGGACATTTTTCAGTCTTTCAAAAACGGAATTAGAAAACCAAGTAACCACTGGGAAAATTGATGTCAAACACCCATGACAGTGCTCCTTCATTGGTTGGCTCCGCAAAAGAATTCATTGTGGTGCACCAAGGATGATGCTTCCTTAAAAAGCATTATGTGCAAAAATGCTTGACATGAAAGAGATTATGGATGTGGCGATGGAGATAGGCTGTTCCATGCGCATCTGGAGAGGGCGGATTAATCCCACTATGGGTTGTTGCTGCACACTAATGTGAGGAGGAATTCCTGCAGTTATCTGAGGGCTCTGTCCAGAGAAAAAAGGACTTAATGGGTTAGACTGTAACCTATTGTGCTCTAGGCACGCCAACCGTTTGGGGCGTCATTTTATCTTCTTACAGACCTGATGGTGCTTTCTCATCACTGTGACAACAGGGCGAAGATAGACCAGGAATTTCAGAATCATAATTTCTGAATCTGGGAATGTTAACAGTTAAAAGGGGATTGAAACTGAGGACACAGTAATTTCAACACCAACACAGTGGGCATCACTTACCTGTGTGCACACGGTAATGGGTTTCCAGCTGATGCTTCAGGCTAAACTTCTTCCCACAGCCGTTGCATTCATAGGGCTTCTCTCCTGTGTGGATGCGCTTGTGACCCTTTAGTGTACTCTCATCTCGGAAACAGCTTCCACAAAACTCGCACTCAAATGGGTGGTCACCTGCTGAATCAATAAATAGTTGCGTTCAGCTGCAGGTGAAAAATCTGTAAAAAAATATGTGCAAAGTCTGTACAGGTTATTTATATGGGTGGGGAGTCAGGGCAAGAGCTCCTCGGTCACAACTTTGTCAAGTCAAGGGGGGAAACTGGAGTAAAGGTTTATGCCAGTTATGTTTAATCATTTGAGACCCACTTTATTTCTTTGAAAACCCACTGGGCGCATATTTTGTGATAAATGGGCATGACCTTTAAGTCTCAATTATAACACTTAAAGTAAAGACATTGTGAAATTTGACATATGGGTTACAGTGTTTCCAATTTTACATAACTGATTAATGTCACAGATTCACTCAAGTGTTGCTTTGGCTGGAGAGTATGTGTTCTGAAAATACAATAATGAACAACAGGCCACAGGTGGGAAAGGTGCCAAGGCAGCCAAGAAGCTGTGCCTCCAACGATGGTCTGTTTATCTAATTGCACTGCACAACTGCAAGTCTGAAGTCATCATCCATGTCTGATGTCTTTCCTTATACATCTGTATGAACACTGACCTGCCAGGGAACAAATTGTATTTTTTCATTGCAAGCTACACTGGCAAAGAGGCATTTTGAGGATCCCTGTAATTTTTCACATTTTCTGATATCTGTACACCAGGTATCCATTCATCTGATTAACTTAGTAGAGAGAGAGATGAGAAAAAGATGTTACTGAAATGCTGCTTTAAAGGGTTATTTGTTGTATGCCAAAAGCTCTGTGATGTTGGCTGAATTTTAATTTAAGGGAGGGGGAGGCATAAAACTCAGAGTAGGCAGAGCATGTGAGTACTACAAAAAGATGGCTTTAAAAGAAAAACAATAAAATTCATACAGCGTTTACTTTCATGAATTTATCAACGTCTCCTGCTGATATTTCTTGGTTAAAAAGTACATGTACACATGTATGTCTATGTACACACACAGCTTCAATGTATGTACTGTATATTCAAACAAACACACACACACACACACACACACACACAGTATTCATTAAATCACAATACAATATCTCTCTATATCAATTTTAACTGAATCTGCGCACACATCCGCACAAAGTCTGGTGTATGTGGTAATTCAAATATATACTACTATTTCAAAGCTGCATTTCTGTCATAATCCTGCACCTTTCAGTCCAACATGTATGACAACAACACATCATTTATTTTTGTTCCAAGTGTAACATCATTGATAGTGCTCCAGAATTCGACTCTTAAATATGTGTTTATGGCCTTCAGGCTTTTATTAGATGCAATTTTTAAAATAACCACAAACACATTTGTCCATGTGTATTAAATGGATTGTGGTTCAAACAAGCACACAATCAATTTTGATCTATGTAGATGAAATCTTCTATTTGAGTGAAAGTCTTCGGCTGTGAAAGTCTGTCACAGGCAGGGACAGAACATTATGATGGAACCAGGCTCTTTTCCTCAGTGGTCCATGGCATTTCTCCCTAATGGCCACCTGGGGTCAGCAAAGTGCAAAATTGCACTCCACAGCTTAAAACTGACGCTGTTCTATCGTCACAGCTCTGAGTTACTGTAATTGGGCCATCAGCTCATCATTACAGTAGAATTGTGGCAGATATCAAATGGAAACTGGAACCTGACCTTAACAATAATTTACCTTTCTGTTTTGTTTTTATCACTCCCAATCCCCTGATATTCTTCACTCTTTGCTATGTGGCAACTTGACCACAAATGAGGACCCAACGCAGTGAGGTGGAACCATAGCATTGTGAGTGGTCCCTTGGGTACCCCAAAGCATCGCCACCTGTGTCTCTGAACCTCCTGCCTGTAAATTCACTGCCACAATCCCTCTCACCTCCTTTGATACCCCAAAGCCCAACTGTGGGTGCAGATGCCTTTAGGCACCTTGGGTGAAATCATTATACATGTTGGGAGGTTGTAAATCACTGGACTGCCACACTACTAGCACCCCCACAATCCACATATAGTTGCAAACACAAAATAACCTGCCACAGTGGACAGCAAATTGGTTCTAGGGAAAAAAAAGAAAATCTTATGGACCTTGGCAGTGCACAACAACTGAATATCAACAATGTTTGCCCTTGTGGGGGAAGATAGAAAACTGTGAAAATGTGTGGTTCCAACACACTTAAGTGATTATTTCAGTAAGGAACAGTATCATTGATAGATAAAATATAGAAAATATAGAAAAAAAATATGTTAGGTAGATCAGTATGAAAACAACAATGTTGCAAAAGCATTTGACAGAAACATTGAGTGGTCTAAGATATGGCAAGCTGGACTCATCTTGGTAGTCTAATGCTGCCAGATACTGTACATACTGTTTATAGTCTTGTTTACACATCAGCTTTGACAAGATCACATAAAAATAGTTTCCCTCAAAAAAAGGGCTCATGATCTAGAACATGGATGATATCAAAAGTCTTTCCAGTCTGCAACGCTTCAATTATGAGTCTATTCTGTAAATGATTACATTAAATTATTCATAAAAGATATATCAATCTGAGGTGTGTGGTGCTTTTGCACACTACTGCTAGGTTCACATTACAATCAAAACACACATAGTTCTCATAGTTTGTCTCTCCTCATTGCTTATTTCAGTGCCTCTCAAATAGTGGGTGCGATGCCAGGGGGGGTGCGAGTGAGAACATGCTTTTTTTTCCGTACTAGAATAAAGTGTAATTTCGCTTACACTACAGTAAATGGCAGTGGCGCTCTCATTGTCAGAGTGTGCTCAGGGAGTATTAGCTCTATGGTGTAGGGTTTTTTTTTTTTTGCACCGCGCAGGCGATATGAAGTGCAGTAAACTAACCCTCAAGAGACCCTCAAGAGACAACATGAAATTTTTTTTAACAGGGATGAAAAGAAAGGCGGAGAGAGACGAAGATGAGACAAAAGAAAGTCACCCGAAAGCTAGGACGAGGAAATATGACGGGGCATATGTAGCGCTTGGGAATGTGTGGGAGACGAGGAAAGACCGGTGTGTTTACTGTGTCTAAAAATGCTGGCAGCGGACAGCATGAAGCTCAAATAAATTAAGGCGCCACTTTAAGACATTATACCCCAATCACGCTGATAAGCCGCTGGAGTTTTTTCCGCGAAATAGTATATTGCGTGAACTAAATTGCTTTGATTTTTGTTTAGTAGGTTAAAGTGTTGTATATATTGTGCTCTTGACTTAATGTTGCTGAACTGTATTTGAATTTGTTATTATTCATTGATTTTATTGAATTTTAATTTTCAGTATCAAATGGTGCAATAAGTCTGTCAAAAATGTTAACAGTTAAAACAAGGATTTTTTTATTTTTTTATTTCAGGCAAATTGATGCACTTAAAATCTTTTCTGTTACAGACTAAAAACAATGTTAATAAAGTTATTCTTTGTTGGAAGTTGAACAATATTTCTCTCTTCTTTGTTTTCTTTAATGTTAATAAGAATATAATTTTAAGCAGAGGTGTACTTATAATAATTTTATAGACAAATGGTATTTATAGTCGCGGCGGAGAGTGGGGGGCGCAAATTGTTTTCTTCTTGCTAGGGGGGTGCCTAACAGAAATTAATTGAGAAGCACTGGCTTATTTTATCTCTCCCATGCAATTTATAAAGCTCTTCTAACATTTGTACTGATTTTAAAAATATTGACCAAAAATAATGAGCCCTATTTAAACCAATAAAAAATTATGCTCTTGCTGTCTCTACATAGCTATTATCCATAGTGTTATTGTAAAGATCACCATTTTAATGAATTTGAATTGATTCCAAGAAAGGTTAGAATTTTATGGACAATGGTAACATCTATTATATGGCTCTGAATTAATGTGAAACCAGTTGATTCAGATTTAAGGGTTAGGGTTAACCCTTTTTTTTTGCTAAAGAGCAAATGAAGGAGATATCTGCTTTTGTGGACAAAATATTTGCTTGAATGCAAAACCCATTTTTACAATTAAATTATATTTTTTGGAAATTCTGTTCTGTCATTCTTCCTTTGTTGAAACAAATAAACGTTGCTATCAAAGGTAGTACCAGTGGTTCACAATGAAAGATTTAATTTCCTGAAAAGTTGAAAAAACAGAGATATCCGCTTTTGCAGAACTCTTCAAATGTACATATAAATTTACACACACACACACACACACACACACACACACACACACACACACTCCCTGAGCCCCTCCCTGGGCTGCCACCTTAATGTGGTGGAGGGGTTTGAGTACTTGAATAATCCTGAGAGCTATGTTGTTAGAGGCACCTGTAGGGGCCCCCGGTAGGGTCTCCCAAGGCAAAATGGTTTCAAGTGACGGGTCGGACTAAGAGCAGCCCTGGACCCCATATGACGAAAAAAGAACAAAAGAAGTCCACGTCGCAGAGACTGGCGTCACAGGGGCCCCCCCCTGGAGCCAGGCCTGGGGTTGGGCTCCCCAGCGAGCGCCTGGTGGCTGAGCCTCTGCCCACGGGGCTCGGCCAGGTACAGCCCGAAGAAACGACATGGGCCTGCTATCCTGTGGACCCATCACCTGCAGGAGGGGCTGTAAGGGGCCGGTGCATTGTGTTATGGGTGGCGGTCAAAGGGGGGGGCCTCGGCAACCTAAACCTTGGACAGATCAGATGGCTTTCAGAACATGGAGTGTCACTACACTGGGGGGGAAGGGGCCAAAATTGGTGCGAATTGGTTACCGACTAGAAATAGTCGGGATCACCTCTATCCACAGCCTGGGCTCTGGATCCCAACTTCTTGAGAGAGGCTGGACTCTCTTCCACTCTGGAGTTGCCCATGGGGAGACACGGCGAGCAGGAGTGGGCTTATTAATAGCACCTCAGCTCTGCCGTCAATTGTTGGAGTTTTCCCTGGTGAACGAGAGGGTTGCATCCCTGCGCCTTTGGGCCGAGGACGGGTCTCTCGCTGTTGTATTGGCATATGGGCCAAACAGCAGTGTAGAGTACCCAGCCTTCTTGGAGGATCTCGGGGGGGGGCGCTTCACTGTACCCCTCCTGCAGCTTACAGCCACAGCTTTGGACTGCTGCTTCGACTATGGAGGTGGAAAACGTGGTCCACTCGGGCTCTATGCCCCCAGCTTCCCTCGGGATATGTTTAAAGTTCTCCCGCAGGTGGGAGTTGAAGGTGTCTGTGATGGAGGGCTCCGCCAGACGTTCTCAGCAGACCCTCACAATACGTTTGGGCCTGCCGCGTCTGTCTGGCTTCCTCCCCCGCGGGCGGATCCAACTCACTACCAGGTGGTGATCAGTTGACAGCTCCGCCCCTCTCTTCACACGAGTGTCCAGAACATGCAGCCGGAGGTCAGATGACATGATTACAAAATCGATCATTGACCACCAGTCTAGGGTGTCCTGGTGCCAAGTGCACAAATGAAAACCCTTATGTTTGAACATGGTGTTTGTTATTGACAAACTGTGATAAGCACAGAAGTCCAACAACAAAACACCACTCGGGTTCAGATCAGGGAGGCCGTTCCTCCCAATCACACTCCTTCAGGCACTACTATCATTGCCTATGTGGGCATTTAAGTCCCCCAGTAGAACGATAGTGAGTTGGATCCGCCCGCGGGGGAGGAAGCCAGACAGACGCGGCAGGCCCAAACGTATTGTGAGGGTCTGCTGAGAACGTCTGGCGGAGCCCTCCATCACAGACACCTTCAACTCCCACCTGCGGGAGAACTTTAAACATATCCCGAGGGAAGCTGGGGGCATAGAGCCCGAGTGGACCATGTTTTCCACCTCCATAGTCGAAGCAGCAGTCCAAAGCTGTGGCTGTAAGCTGCAGGTGCCTGTCGTGGCGGCAATCCCCAAACCTGGTGGTGGACATCGGAAGTAAGGGATGCCGTCAAGCTGAGGAAGGGGGCCTATAGGGCTCATTTGTCCTGTGGGTATCCTGAGGCAGCTGACAGGTACCGGCAGGCCAAGTGTGTGGGAGCACGCACTGTTACGGAAGCAAAAACACGGGCCTGGGAGGAGTTTGGAGAGGCCATGGAGAGGGACTATCGGTCGGCCTTGAGAAAGTTCTGGCAAACCGTCCCGCGCCTCAGGAAGGGAAAGCAGTGCCCGACCAACACTGTTTACAGTGATTGCAGGGAACTGCTGACCTCAACTGAGGATGTGGTCGGGCGGTGATAGGCATACTTCGAGTATCTCCTCAACCCCACTGGCATGTCTTCCTTAGAGGAGGCAGAGGCGGAGGACCTGGAATTGGACTCGCTCATTATCAAAGCTGAAGTCACCGTGGCACTTAAGAAGCTACACGGAGGCAAGGCGCCGGGGATGGACGAGTTCCACTCCAAGTATCTCAAGTCTCTAGATCAGGGGTCGGGAACCTTTTTGACTTAAAGAGCCATAAAAGCAAAATATTAGGAAATTAATTTCAGTGAGAGCCATACAATATATTCTAAGACTCAATTCAACTAAATGTGAGTATGATAAGACAACATAGGCTTTATCATCCCATTAAAATGATGCACACTTGCTCCTGCAGCCCTTAATACAGGGCTAAAAGCAAAAAAAATATTTTTGATTGACCTTATTTGATTAGTTGATTCATTAATTGATCGACTGATTAATCAGTCAACCAACCAATCAATCAATCTTGATGTTTGAGATAAATGAGCAATCACAATGGGCATCAGAAGTTATGTCACCCCATGTTACCCTACCTGGGGTGGGGAGGAGGGGGAGTTGTCAGCGACAATAGCTGCAGTAACACGGAGATTAACGTTCAACTTTCATTACAACACGATGAAGCCATTAATGATGGGAGGTGTCGCGCGTCCTTCTACCTTTCAGGCCGGGAATAACGTTCGCGTCATTTTGTAGTGAAGCTGTAGTTCTGTCATCGCAGTACCGTAATTAACACCGGCGGAACCTCAAGTCGTTAATGGACGAACCTGAC
>OMPJ01015563.1:0-16184 GCA_900312935.1 Carapus acus | reverse complement strand
CTACCTTGATAAGTTTATGACTTTAACTGAATCATCAGAGAAAAAATATGTGTTCAGATGCTTACTCTGCAATCTGACAACGAAGCTGCTCTCAACGTCCAAGGCGACAAACACAAATTTAAGGACACACATTTAGGTGATTCCCGAAGCTAACAACAATCGCCGGCTAAGATAATAATTGCAATTCAGTCAGTAGCATCGGCCACCTAAGTGGAATTTTGTCTTTGCCTTCTCAGTAAAATTACATGCGGTTACACATGACAACATACAACAAAACACAATATATAATAAACAACCAAAGAAAGACTGTCTCTCTGATGCTAATTTTGAAAAGCTTCTGATTTGCCGTGTTAACAAGCACCTGTTGTAAATTGTTGAAAAAAATAAATAAAAAAAATAAAGTAGCTTTGATGTAGTTGAGCTATTTTTTTCCCTAAATTATAGCTTAGCTTACTACATTTCTATGGTGGGTAGCTTCAGTGTAGTGAAGCTTCATTTAATATGGAGTAACTGGTAGCTTAGCTCACTACATTTTCCAAGTAGCTTGCCCAACACTGGTCCGATTGATTTTTTTTGTCCCTGGTAGTGTGAGTTTGCTTTCACCTCTTTGTCTGTTCGCTACCGTACCTTAACTGAGCTCTATATTTTCAATTTTCATTTTTATGGTGAGTCAGATCCAATTTGGGTCTTTGTGTCTTCAATTCGATCTCTCTGAGTTTTGCTTTTTAACTCCAATGCCGAGCTTGATTTTGCCTTTTTCAAGTAGCTGCGTCAGCGTGGCACTGTTAGCTTACTCCACTCCCTGTTGCTCCCTTTCGAGGTCTCCACAGCAGATCATCCAACTCTACTTATCCTTCCCGTCAACTGATACACAGACCACAGTACACACACATTGTGAAGGAGTTCTGGATGGGACCAATCAGGAGGATGCATGTCCTTTTGTGAGAGTGTTTGTGATGCTGGCTGACAAAGCCTCCCGTCCCCGCCAGCTTGCCTTTGACTGATTGGACCTGCATGTGTCTGTGCTCATGCAATAAAAAAAGACAAATAACATTCTTAGAAATACAGTGTCAAAATATTCCGACAGAAAAGGAAAAGAAAAAGAAAGCAAGATAGAAGGTGAAAGGCAACAACTCTGTTATGTCTAAATACTCTTGTAGTTGGCTCACTTATTTCTTTTCTTGTTTTCTCTGCTCACCTCACCATATGTTTGGAACTCCTATCAAAAGAGACACAGTAATACTGGGTTAATCCTATATAAGCGTCCGCTCGTCTGCTTCATCTCTCACACCTGTCTGTGTTTGAGCCACATGATGGTTTAATTTCTTTTCATCTCGCCTCACCGATACATCCTCTCTTATCCAACTGACTTGTTTATGAGCAACTCTACAGTCTTGTCTCCGCTGAAAAAAACACTTTGCCTAAAGAGGGACTATAGATCCATTTGCATATAAACACATAAATTCACCCAGTACTTGCATCTAAGCACACACACACATACACACAGGCGCGTGCGCGTCCTTTCACACAATTTTCTCCCCCTGTTAAGTTTCTCAGTAACAGCCTCTCTCTAGGGAAATGATTATTATTTATGATGAAGTCTCCTAAGAAGTGCTCCTTCCACTGTTTCCTGGGTGTCTTATCACCACAGTACATAAAACGACCTTCGGCAGTTCCTCTTTGTCATTGTCAATTCAACTAATTCTGGATTTATCAAGCCACTATGGGATAGAAGGACTCCTCAATGATTTCACAGGGAACCACTCGAAACCCAAAGATACTTCTTCAAAGTTTGCCTCACTGTGTAAACAAAAAAGAATATAGGATGTTTGGAGAGCGTCAGTTCTGGATGAGAGCTCCCCTAAGTTCAACGGAGATCAGATTGACGAAATCAGTGAAGTATCTCCCAAACCCAGAATGCTGGACACAAACAAGGTTGAGTTCAAGAACACTGATGGGAGCAAGTACATCGCAAAGGGTTGTCCGAAGACCAGGCCGATGAGGGGTGATATTCATACAGATGTCAGAGGGGTTGGCATCAGTGACGGTGTTAGTTGAATGTTCTAGAACTGTCTGTGAATCCCAAGGATGGACTGCTCTTGGTGATGCTATGCTGTGAGGGCATAGACTGTTGTTGTTGTGACCTGAAGGTGAACCTGCAAACCTTTCCCATAAATATGGACAGTATTTCATCACAAAGGGTGACAGACCCGTCGCAATGCAGCATCATCCCTTCATTTAAATTCATGACCCTTGTGCGTAATAGCAGTAGTTCGAGGATGCTTCACTACATGCAACCTCACTTTTCTCTGTTCCAGTTGTAGAAATTTCTCAAGTCTTATTACCATTTCCAATCATTGTGAGTGTCTGATACATGCACCTCAGCCCCATTCCCTACTTATGTTTACTTGGCATTAATCAGCTAATTTTCTTCATCCCATTTGTTGCCTGTCGCTTAAGTTTAAGTTCTCCCCAAGCGATACAATACAAGATACTGTGAATTTCGTGTCTTTGGTTGTTTTTGGTTGTTTCGCATCCTCAGTTGCAACACCAACTGCCCTCCATCACCACCACATCCATGAGCTCTCTCTGTAGTCTTCCTCTTTTCAAGCCCTCCTGCAGCTCCATCCGCAATATCCTCCCAATATATCCTCCATCTCTCCTCTACGCGTGATAGAATTCTCTCTCTCTTTCTCTGTCTGACCTCAACTCCAAATTGCTCCGCTCTAGCTGTTCCTCTGCTCATTTCCAATTCTGTTCCAACATCCTTCATTAATTCCAACAAAAACCGCGGTATCAGAATATGTTCAGGCCCAGATTTGTGAGGGCAGCTGCTCTTTGAAAATACAATTAACATTCTACTTTTAAGTAATCTCTTGTTTGATACATTCAACTTCCCTCTGAATGTATTACTTTTTAGCTTTTTTCTGTTTATTATTATATTTCTTGTGCTGCACCAAGCCAAATGGGATGACAGCACTGTTTTAGCCTTCATAAGTTGAAGTTTGTGGAGGGCACGTGGTGGAGAGAGACCCTCTGAATATATTTCAGACATGAAAAATGGGCGCTCTCACTGCAAGTGAAAACATGCAGAAACACAGAATACTCCCCTAATGAAGAATGGATTTTAAATGAGTGTTTGAATTCACCTTAGGAGATGCTGAGGCAACGAGGCTAATCTGAACAGAAAGTGTCGCTACAGTATGTAATCTGAGGCTTCATCAAACCACAAAGCGTGCAGGCTTTCAGGGGTTATTTCTTGAAAAAGCAGAGGCACGTCAGAAAAGGAAATTGCTGCTTTGAAATCTTAATATCACTTGCACATAACAGCAGTCAGGCCATATGTTAAAAAGCCAATGTTGAGTCGATGTGCGAGGGAAAATCAACATAGACATCCACAGAACAGAGGAGCGCATGGAGAGATGCAAACCTTACACATCAGCAAATTGATCCAAGTGGAAAACAAAAATGACAGGACTTAAGATGTGCCTACCTACCGATATCTACCCACCTAAATGGAGTGGACATTCTATTTTGAGGTACACCTCCCGCCCGTGCTTGTACAGACTCTGTTTCACTGACTCTCGGAGAGAATTCAGCTCGCAACACAAAGCTATAAATCATTGAGCTATTTTAAACACTGAAAAACATGTCTGAATAAATGACGACATGAAAACATAGCTATGAAGTTTTTTAACGTAACAACAACAATATATCACTTGCCACAAAGCTATAAATTCAAAGCTACATCAATTCATTAATTTCCCCTGTGGGTTCTTACATCAAAGTCAGGATACAGACACAACTACTGAAGTCATTTGTGGCCATTCCTGGATATGGAATTCCAAAGGTAATGTCATATCTAATACTCAAGATTGTTTGCAATGAAGGCACCATATATTCCCCGTAGCATCACGATAATTACGACAGAAATCAGTCCAACTGGTGACAGTCTGGCTTCTTGCAGACAGAGTATCACAGATGCCCTCCTCTCTCGCTGTGTTTGTGTGGATGGATGTGGATGGAACTGTGGTATCAGGAGGTCAGGGATGGCAGAGGAGTAAGTGAGAGTGGTTCCAGACATGTATAAGGACAGCAAGAGGGTGGTGAGGTGTGCTGTCGGAGTGACAGATAAAACGAAGGGATCCACTCTCAGCCCCTTCTTTGTCACAATAGGGATGACTCTGTCAATGCCCTTTGCAGTTTGTGAAGATGACATAAGCTGCAGAATTACTCACTCTGTGTGAAGCGTGGCGGGTTGTCATTGACGTCTGAGAGACGCACTGTGACCGTCGTAGTTCCGGACAATCCGCCCAGGTGTCCTCCCATATCCTTGGCTTGAAGCACCACTAGGTATTGGTCCTGGGTCTCTCTGTCCATGTCAGGCACAGCAGTCCGCAGAATACCTTGGGAACACATAAAAAGATTCATCAGACCAACCCTAGTGACCTCGATGTCAAGCTGTTTGACAATATGATGAGGGGGGCAAAACCAAAGCAAAACCAGTCCCACACTTGGATTACTGCTTTGTGTGTAGCATAGTTGCCTATGCTTGTTGGCTGCAGGTTTTGCTTTTAATTCTTGTGGTGTAAGACCTTATTGTTGATTTTTTGAGGTTGTTTTTAAGATCCCACTATTTCCTGTTCTGCTGATGTGAAAATTACTTTTGATTAAAGTCATGCGGTGATCTGAAAAAGTCACTGGGCTACACCATTGTAGTTTGATCAAATCAACGACATGACTGCTCCTCTTGACGATTTGACAGCTTCTCTTTGCACTGACAATTAGAGGGACTGAAGTGCGGCAGGGGCGCAGACACACACACACACACAAACACACACACACACACACACACACACTTCATGGTGCATATCATTCTGCTGCTCTTGACTGTCTGTGTACTCTGGCCAAACACTGGCCAATGCTTGGAGCTGAATAACTTCTCAACAGATTGCGAATAGTTTCAAAGATAGGATAGACAACACCACTGTATGACTTGAAATAAGTGTGGGTAATATATGTTGGGGTGATCTGAAAAAGAATGCTGGCTGGTGAATGAGTAACGGGAATACTAAAAACCACAAGCGTACATATTTCCACTCTCTCTAACACAGAATGTACAGTATGTTGTGTGACAAAATATGTATGTTCGCAGAGCTAGCCAAAAATGCACAGACACACACCCTCTGACACACACACACACACTTTCACAAATATTCATTAGACAACACAAGCGCCCCATTATCATCAATGTGACATTAAATCATAATGAGAAATATGGGCTGTGGTGTGAAGATGGACATGCGGTTAATACCCGCTCATATGAACGTGGAGAGATAAAGTTTACGCTTTCTCCACATAATGGGAAAATATTGTCACTGAGAGGGTCACAGCAAGCGACACCATGATAATATTCAGGTCAAATACTGTGAAGGGAACTATGTTATTACCTGATATCAGTAAAAGCCATGCAGGTTTTCCACAATTCGCTTTTTGTTCACGATTTGTCAATAAAATGAGAGGAGCATCTGTTCAAATATGCATATATACCCTGTATATGTGCTAGCTTGCTGTTTCCTATGCCATCTTAAAGGAAATTCAACCCATATCATTTCTATAGAAGCTCCCTGTGAAGTGCCGTGTGGACTCACATGAAAATAAATAGCTTTGTTTTCTCCTTTATTTTTAGAAAACAAGCTGCCGAGAGAAGACAGAGAGCAAGAGGATAATAAATTACAAACAAATAGATAAATAAAAGGAAAATAATTAAATCTTAATTGTCTGTTGCATGGGTGGTTTGTGCTGAGGTCGAGACATCAATAGGACTGCTTCATATTGCTTAAGTGGTGATAACTGTAAATAACCAGGTTCATACGGGGGGTGGGGGTGGTGGACTCAGTCAGCTCAACATCTGAGGAGAGGAGAACGTGACCACATTGGGTCATGCTGATGATGTAATGAATGTAATGAAAAACAATGACGTGAACTGACCAATGAAAATGAAAACCCCAAGAGGAATTTGATATTCACCACTCCAATTAGAAAATTAGATTTGATTAAATTTAATTGTGATTACAATGAAATGATGATTGGTAAAATGCAAAGATGCACTTGAGTGCAGACAATTCCAACATGGGGAAAGCGAAGTGATTGCAGCTTGACATTAATGATTTGCACTGTAACACCAATGAAAACTCTGATAAGAAAAAACTCCAGACAGTATGAACTGAACAACAACATACACCACTTACAACCACTACATTTAAAGGTAAAATGTAGTGGAATAATGGCAAAAAGACTTGGTGGTGGAGTGAGGACAAGAGAGCATCCACAGGAAAAAGTTGGCCAAGAAAAATTGGGATGACAGGAGGATGAGGTCAGTACACAGGGGTACCTTGAAGCTTAGCAAATGGCAAAAAGAGCATGAGTGAAAGCAAACGAAGAAACGTAGAGTAAGTTCTAGGAGAGTCAGGACAATAGAAAGAAGGAGAGAAGGACTATTGGATGGCTAAACAAAAATAAAGCTGGGAAAAATGTGCAGCACGTCAGGTTGATAAGGGGTAGAGATGGAGACATGCTGGTGAGTGTGGTTAGTAGATAGGAGGAGTACTTTGAGGACATAATAAAAGTGGGGATGACATCTTGTTTGCAATAGCGACAGACAGATTGACGGACAATGTAAGGCAGGACATGACAGGCAAGGACAATGATGTATGCAGACAATATTGTTATATTTAGTGAGAGTAGCAGACAGGTGGAGGAGAACCTGGAGAGGTGGAGGTTTGCACTGCAGAGCAGAGGAATGAGAGTCAGCGGGAGCATGACAGAGGACACGTGTATGAATGAGAGAGAGGCAGGTGGAAGAGTGAAGTTGCATGGAGAAGGAGGGATTTTAAATACCCTGGGTCCATTCAGAGTAACGGACAAGTGTGTAGGGGAGGAGAGGAATAGAGCAGGCAGGGTGGCATGAGTGGGGGAGAGTGTCAGGAGTGATTTGTGATAGACATATAGCAGCTGGACTGAAACGGAAGGTTTACAAGATGGTAGTGAGACCCGCCATGATGTTTGGTTTAGAAACTCTGGCTCTGTCTGAGAGGCAGGAGGCTGAGCTGGAGGTGGGAGAGATGAAGGCGCTGAGGTTTTCATTGGAGGGAACCAGGTTAGACAGGATTAGAAATTAGACCATCAGAGGAACAGTTAAGGCTGAAAGATTTGGGGAGAAGGTCAGAGAGGGAAGACTGAAATTGTTTGGTGATGTTCAGAGGAGAGATAGTGGATATGTTGGACAGAGGATGTTGGAGATGGAGCTGCCAGGTAGGAGGAAAAGAGGGAGACCACCGAGATGAAATGCCGGAAGACATGAGAGCAGTGGGGGTTTCATTTGACGATTGTGGGGACAGAATTAGGTGGAGAAGGATGATCCACTGTGGTGACTTCAAACATTAGCTTAATTGTACCTTTTTGTCCCTGTTTTCTTGTCCTCCTTGGCTGTATACCAAATAATTTCTCCCCCCTTTTTTTAATTGTTGATAATGCAGACAACTCAACCGTCCCCCAGAAGGGAGGTACAGTAAATAAAGAGATAGGGAATATCATTTTTTGATTATCCTTTCAATGCATTTAAATTAATGTGGACTTTGTTTATCTATGTCTAGTATACCAATAGGGAAAGTTAGACTGTATTACGTTGTAGACACACACGTTTAAACACACGTGTTATCACCCCCAGTCCTTATGAGGGAGTCTCTGGAGGACCTATGTGTTGTGTGTCCTCCTGGGCACAGGGTGGTGTCGTCCACCTGTGTGTGTTAGCGTTCTCTCCCTTTGTCATTCTGGTGGTGATGCGTGATTGGCCTAATGCCACCGTCTAGAGGGGAGGGCGGCAGATCATCACTCTCTGTTGGGAGGCATTACATCTCTTCACAACCTGTCCAGAGGTAGAACGGGCAAACAATCCTCAGACCAACCCTCGGAATATTTTAAAGTACAATAGGCACAAAGTGACAAATTCTGAATTGCGTGGTACAACTCAAATACCAAAATAGAATCTTAAAAAAAGCAAAAATCAAATTAAGTAGCCACATGTACTATAGTAAAATGCCTGGGTCAAAATATACTTACATAAAAGTAAACTGACCTATTTCAAAAACTACTTTTATTCAATCTAATAACAAATTACTCACAAAAACTACTAAATTATAGTAACATGAGTCAATGTAATTCATCACTGCAAATGACAACTGGCAGAGGAGAGGACAAAGCTTAGGCCCTGACAACATCAAAAAGGCTCATACACTAGCTTGTGAGACAATGAGATGAAGGCACCATACACACACACACACACACGCATACAAAGGGTCTGGATGAACCAGTTGCTGAGTCACAAAAGCTGAGGAGTGACAGCAGAGTAGAGTTCGGTGATAATAGTGTAGTGCAGGTGTAGAAGAGATTGGAAGGAAATTTCCACTTTCAAACCCCAAATCACTGAAGATCAGCTGTCACTGTCATGTGATTAATGATAGTATGACACATTTCTTGATGTAAACAACTCCAGTCACGTAACGTTCCCATAAGATTATCCATAATCCCTTCCTCGCCCTGTGCACACTATGGTGGAACTATTTGCAATCCCCACCGATGCTCCTGGCCTTGCCATCATTCCATCTGGTCCCCTGCACACATAATTATCTGTCTTCCCATTTCCTTCTCTCTCCTATCAGCTTATTTTCTTCCTCTGCCAGTAATTGTCTATATATTCAGCATCCAAACTCCACCACTGTGGAACAGGTTTACTGTTAAACTCCCTTTTGATTAAAGAGCAGCGAATATGCTATAGGAAAATAGCAAAACACCAACACCTTCTTGACCATTCTTAGACAATCCAAATATATCAGACTCAAATATAGAAACAAATGAAAATCCACCATGGCCAATCTGTACATTCAAGCTCAAGTTCAAAACTCAAAACTGAGTGATTTCAATCACTCAGTTCCTACCAGGCCTGCATGGTGCGGTGGTTGCTGAGTTGGGAGGACCATTGAAACTGTAGTCTTCTTTATGCTGTTGCTCACCATCACCACAGTGAAGCAGAATCACAGCCTGGGCTTTCCAAACAACCTGACCATGCCCATATTCTTGTCAACCACAATTTCAGATTGTTGGATGACTTGGATTGTCTCACTTTGTGTGACTTTTTGTAACCAACAACACTGCTAGCGAGCTGTTCTCAGGCTGTCAACTCTCACCTGTGGCCAAGAAGAAGCTGGTGATACCACACACCAGTTTAAAGGCCAGGATGTTCCTCTTCTACTCCTCAACTGTTGGGGTGGTGTAGTGCACGACACGGTGGAGAAACTTGGCACTCCACCCTTTAACTCTCCTGGATAGGCCTACTATTCAGATGGGTTACAGGTGGTACACAAAGTACCAGTACCCTGTTGACCAACAGTACCAGAGGTGGTACCGATACATTGCCATAAAATAGTCGGTAAGGGTCAAACTGAGATATTTTTTACTTTAATTTACAGGGAATTTGATTAGAAAAAGGATCACTCATGAGCATATTTTTACATTACAGGTTTGTGTCATCTGCACTCAACTCCAAAAATCATGCCTGTGTGTCCACATCATGTTTGCTCTGGTGGAACGTGTCTCTGCGTCCTTGCCATTTGACTGTCCTTGTGTATCGTATGTATAAATGCAATGCAAATGGGTGTGTGAATCATGTGTTGCACACAAAAAAGTACATGCTTGTAGACATAGGTGCAAACCACTGACGCACCTGTCTGCGGATCCACAGAGAAATACTGCTGGCCCTGCACCAGCGTGTACACAAGCTTGGCACTGTTGCCATAAGTCGGATCGTCGGCGTCTGTCGCTGTCACCTGGATTATTGACGTGCCTGAAGGTAAGAACAGAAAAAAAGAGGTGAGGAAATACAAAACAGCATCGGCAAAGCAGGTAAACCTGTGAATGGAAGCGAGGGAGAAGAGGTGAGGTGAGTGCTGAATTGTGGGTATTAGGATAAAGGAAATAGTAAGAAAAACTATGGGAGGAGAGGCAGAGGAAGAAGAGCATCACAGGCAGGATTTAGGCGGAATGACAAAAAGCAGCGACAACACAACTAAGGAATCAAGACATCCTCCAGCATTTTTCTCTTGATGACACACATTTTGTTCTTTTTATGTGACAAAATCTTAATATCCGCCACACACACGACTCACAAACACATTGCAGCCAACCAAGCCAACTTTACTGAAGATCTCCGCCTGCACCATCATCGCTCATCGTCACCATCTCTAAATCCCTCATGTACCTCGCCTCCCCCACCGTCTGTCGCCTCCACAGCCTTTGTCCTGCTGATGACGTTGTATCATCGGGGAAATAGTCATGTTATTGGCCTAAAAGAACATGAGAACATCTCTCTCTTGCACAGTTTCTGTCTTCAAATGACACGTCTTGCAGAGAGAAAGCAGAGGAAGACTCTGCCCTGCAAGATCTCTTGTGTGTGTGCATGTGTGTGGGAGGTGGATGGAAGAGATAAGAGTTAGACGGGTTATTGACAGATGGCAAATGCAGTATGTGTATATGGAAGGAGGGAGGGGATGTCATACTATATTCAACCCGCGTTGAGGAAATGTACGATTCACTCTCCCCATATGTCTAAATATGTGCAAATATGTGCATGCCTCTATGTAACAGAGGACAAACGAGGAATGGAGAGAAGAAGGGATGAAGTGAGAGTGAGAAATTGGGAGGTAGCTGAAATGCACAGTATGAAAAAGTACCAGTCAAGACAGAAGAAAATTGAAAGAGTTGGATATTGTATGATCTGTGCATTAGCTTTTTATCACCTGCTGTTTGTTTTCTGTCATTGAATTTCAATCTACATCCAGTTGAGAAAAAGTAAGAAAAACACATCACAGCCACATGAGTCACGGGACTCTCTGCCTCTGGCTTACAAGTTTTTTGATAAAATCCGATTGAAATCACAATTTTCATTATGTTACAAGTAAGCAAATAAGTAAGCGTGGCATTTTCCTTTCAAAACTCAATGAAATAAATGATAAGGCTGCCGAATGGAAAATTTTTGCAGTTATAGTGTGGTGATGCAACACGTGCAAGACCACGGCAAAGCAATTGGTATGCAGGTTGCAGGAGAAGCTGCACAACCAGGCTGAACCTGCAGGGACCAGGCACCCAAACTCAACCTGCATTCATCTGGAAAGCACCAATAACACAGATGCTGTGGCACATACTCTGTGGGTCACTCATGAGAGAGTGGTGAGTGGGGAAGTCATGAAATTCAAAACCTTTTTTTTTTTTTTTTGAGTAGTGTAGTGCAGAGAGTGTATTGCAAATAGGAATTTGCCAAGACACACAATGCTCGGCTACCTTAACTGGCTTTTGCATGATCAGTCTGCAGTACCTATATTGGCCATCTCGGGCACGGTAGCGCTGTAGGGGCCGTCGTCAAACACTGGTGGGTTGTCGTTGATGTCCTGCACGCGGATGATGAACTGCGACGAAGGCTCTAAGGCTCTGTCCGTCTGCCGGTCGGTGGCGGTGGCAATCAGACGATATTCGTCCTTCTCTTCGCGGTCCAGCGGCTTGGTGACGTGGATGTTGCCCGTCTTCTCGTCAATCACAAACACAGAGCCGGCCCCCTCGCCACGGAGCACATACTTGGTTTGTCCATCATTCCGGTCCATGTCAGTGTGGAGCTATAGGTGTCAAGAGGATGAGATTGAAACAAGGATGGAGAGCCAGGCAGGCAAGGAGGAGGGAGGAGGGAGGAGTTAGGGAGGGAGGGGGAGAGAAGACAAGCACTGGTAAGCACTGGTTAAAAGTGTTTGCTTTGACAGACAAGGAGGCAAAATAAACAAATTATTCACAGCATGCCTCCGGGTGTAATAATTTCTTTAGACATGAGAACACTGCTCTCATTTCATCGCTCACTGCTTGCTGTACTGCTGTCATGAAGCGGCTTTACAGAAACCTCTGTGATACCCCAAACACAGCCACTTTCTGCGTGACACCGTCTGTATTTGTGCCCTGTAAGCATCAAATCAAAGAATAATGAACAGCAGGTGAACTCATTGATCAATTATTACCAACAGGTACGTATGCGGGAGACTGGAGCGCTGCGTGCTGGTGCCGTATCGATCATGGAGTTGAGATTTATTAGATTAGTGCCGCTGCGAGATGGTGGAGCGGTCGAACAACAAACATCCCTCCCATACGGGTGGAGATAATATCAGAGGAGGCGACACAACGTCCTCTGTCCCTGACAAGGGAGTTCTTCCGCATGCTGCATATCGATATGATGTCATTACCCTACACCTACGTGGCCTGACTTGCACTGATGGAAAAAGGACCTCAATTTCGTCCCCATTACCAGGAAAGCATGACATTGGCCAGAAAGAGGAGCTGAGGGCCAGATCTGAGGACGAGACAGTACTGTGCAGTGAGTGCATTATGAACGTAACAACACGAAATTAGGATTTAATTTAATTGGGATTTAAGCATTGCCATTTTCTTTTTATGATAAAGAAATTAATCAAACCTCCACTAAAACCTCTGCAACAAAAACAAAAGCCTTAACAACCACGCTGATTTAATGAGGTGACCTAACGAGCTCCTTAATGAAGCCCCAAGCACTCATTGAACGCGGCGCTGTGAGACTCAAGTGCAACAGAGGACGACTAACATAAACGAAATCTATTCAAGACTGATCTCTCACCCTTATCTCTTCCTCAATAGAACTTTGGTTTAAAGGTCATTGTAAACCAACATGGATACATTTCCAAAAAATGTCACACAATGGTTGATGGTCACCATGTTTGACAGCTGTTCAACTTGAAAAATTCAATGTGTAATAAACCCTTCTGCTCATATTCCTGTGTAATATTAAACAAACAAAAAAAGCTGCCAGCCAATGCAGGATTGACTGATGTGTCACCTCTGCATGGACTGATTGCATTCTGATAAGCTCTCCGAAAGGAGTTTCATTTTCTTTACCGCCCCTTTGTGTGCAAGTGTTACGGTCCTAAAGACTCCTACGCATCTTTTAGTACTTGCTTTATCGTAAGGAAATGTGCTTATTATTATATACTCAATTTCTAATGTTTGGTGATAAACATTCATCACCACTCAAAGTATGCGCCTCAGGCCTGCCTCAGAGTCACTTCGATCACTAACACCTCATATATACTGTAAGATTGCTGCTTTAACAAGCCAGAGGAAGGTCACTCCTAAGTGGAGTACGGCTCCTGTGCTGGTTTCAAGTTTAGGTAAATGGTGAGGCTCGTGCCAGGAGGAGCATCCAGAGTAGCATCTGAGCCTAAGATGAATATACAATATCTTCACCATACTGGCCCAAGCTATCAGTGACAATCTCCAGAGGCATTGGCCAGCAGAATGCTGGTGGTTACCACAGCTGGGGAGGAGAGCAGGGATGTTAAATGAATGGACGATGGTGAGAAAAGGGAGGGAGAGAGAGAGCCAGCTGATATGATGGGGGGATGATTAATTGTGTGCGCAAGAGACCAGATGGAAGGGAAGCAAAGCAAAGAGCATTGCTGGGGGATACAAATTCTCTCACTACGGTGCAAAAGTGGGGGGAGGAATGGAGTGGTGGTAATTTGATGGAGCAGTGTGTGAGTGGTGTTGCTGTGGTGAGGAGAGTGTCAGATAGCAGTCCAAACCTTTTGATCAAAAAATATTAGACGTTATCAGTGCATATGCCCCACAAATCGAATGTCAATTATAGGAGAGGGAGGCATTCTGGAGTAAATTGTTGAGGGTAGTCCCTGGAGATGTTGACCATGGGATGGCCTGAGTATCCACAACAGGATTACAGATGAAATTGAGGAAACTGGGGAAAGAGCGCAGTCGACAGGAGGTCGGGATGGAGTTGGAACTCTGCATGGGAGATTGTGAGTATTTACCAGATGAGTGGAAATACAACTACAGTAGGTTGGTGAGGCTTCTAAGGGAAGAAGCTGGCTAATAAAAAGTGGGCGACAGCCATGGAGATGAAGACAGTACACTTGGGTGTATGGCAATGTAGTACAGAGTAGTAGCAAAGAAAGAGGAATGCCCTATATGACAGAATGTAGTAAAGAAAGTAGTAAAGAAAGATAGAAGAACCTGTATCTGTTGGCTGAGCAGGGAGATAGAACCGGAAACCTTGTGCAACAGCTTAGGGTGCTGAGAAGATGGAGGAGTATTTGAGCTGATGAGGGGAAATGATGGCACTTATGAAGAGGATCAAGAGAGGGGAGAAGAGCTGGTTATCCCCTCCCTTCATCCCTTCCCACTACTGTTGCACCTACTACGCCAGCAGATACCTGGTCAGTGAGAGAGCGGATCGAGTAGAAACGAGGCAGGTAGAGAAGAACCTGGAGAGGTGGAGGTAGGGAGGGATGAATCAAATACTGGAGGTCAGAGCAGCAGACAGTTTGGACAGCATGGATGGAGGCGAGTGTCGAGCAGGCTTTGAAAAAAGCAGCGCGACTGAGAGAGGGGAAAGTTCGCAAACGGTAGTGAGGCCTGCTTTGATGTTTGTTACCTCCAGCTCAGCCTTCAAACCGGAGCTGAAGATGCTGAGGATTTCATCGGAAGTAAGATTTGAAATGAGCACGTCAGAGAGAAAGCTCTGGTAAAGCAGTTTGATCTCCTGATCCCCCTTGCTGACCCTATAAAAGAGGAACCCGAAGATGAGGGAGGGGAAGATAGACAAGAGTCAGGCAGACCAAAATAGAGAGAAAAGAAAAAGAAGTTGCTAAATACCATTTTATCAAATCCCCTGCGGAAATCATATGCAAATGTTTCACTTTGCTGTGAAGGTGAACAAAGAAAAAAAAAGAGGAGAGAATCAGTGGGGGAGCAGGAGGAGGTGAGCAGAGAGATGATAAGAAAGCATTTTTGGTGGAATTCAACTGGACCAACAATCCTTTTCTCCCCTTCCCTCCCAATCTTAATTCTCTTTTGACAGCCACACTGAGGTGGAACAAAGAGGTGACATCACAATCTGGATTTGGTGCTTCTGATATCAGTCAGGCACTCATCACACGAGCCTCTTACAGTTCATTGACACCATTGAGGCTCAGACCGAAATACATTTTGCGATGACCTCAGACATTGGGGCTCATCATTACTGTAACCTTGACAAGATGGGCCAATGTAAATAATACATAAGAAAAAGCTTAAATCCAGCTGGGCTTGCACTTAACCTGTGACTGTTAAACATATCATTTATTAGAGACTCAGGGTGCCTGTCCGTGATAACAGTGATCCTGAGCACTGGTGTTATTATGTCAGTATCTGAGGTGAAGAGACTGTGCAGGATTTGAATTTATAATTGCAAAAAGCTAAGCATAAGCTCTTTGAGCGTGACCCTGAGATCAGATTGAAGCACCTTCAGACACGCTGGGGTCCGGAGGTCGTCGTTGGCCCCGTGGCTGTGAAGCACTATGTGACTTTTAATTTTCCTGGATCGCCAGATCACTGGATCAATAAAGAAAGGCAGCCACACATGAGCAAAGGAGATGGTTGGTGGAGTTGGACGTTGAGCAGAATTAAGAAACTGAACCTGGACTCTGCAATCAGGGATGTCATTCCATTTAACTACACAAAGGAATCGCTGCAAAGTCAATGTGCATGAAGATTTACATGAACTCATAACCACCTGCCCAAAGACCAATTATAAAATCAAGGCAGCAGAAACGTGAGTCTAGACCAGTGGTTCTCAAATGAGGGTACGCGTACCCCTGGGGGTACGTGGAGGTACTGCAGGGGGTACGTGAAGCTTTTCAGAATATCTTTAAAAAATCTTTAAAGTGCAATCTTCTTTTTTTTGATCCTAAAAGAGGTAACTTTTATTTTTTTGTGAGCAAATCTTTATTTATTAAGTTAATTTATTTTGTGAACAAAATATAATTTATTTATGATTAATTTATAGATTTATTTCTGTGAACACATTTTAGTTATTTATGTATATATTTAATTTTGTACTATTACAGAGACCAATTTAAATTAGCAGCGTTTTGCATGTTTCAGTTTTGACTGGTTTTATGCCTTCCTGGTGGTCACCGTCTTCTGTTTTTCTTTTTTGTTTCTACATGCAATGTTTGCAATATGGATGTATTTGTCAGGTTCACTGATATAAGTTGTTTGGCTTT
>OMPJ01015558.1:1876-42605 GCA_900312935.1 Carapus acus | reverse complement strand
TTTTGCAATGTCACAGTTTGCAAGTAAATACCGTGACATTAGAATTGCATTTCAAAAGAGTGCTGGAGATTCAACCAATAGTAACACTGACGAACTACTTCAAATGGGTGTTCTAACAGCGTCTGCCAAAAAAAAAAAAAAAAAAAACGTGTTTTGGGCGAGCAAAGCCTCACCTTGATCTGAACGAGGAAGTCCCTAAGGTGCTCCTTGAAGGCAGGAATGTCCTGATTCAAGCTGAAGAGCCCGGTCACAAATACCTTCACCTGAGCGCTGAGACACAGATAAACACACACATACATACATTAGTAATTGTTGAGACAAGTCACTGGTGCGAGTGTTGCTTTGCAGGAGTGTGTGTCTCTACTCACTCTTGTAGGTGAGGGAAAGCAGTCTTGAGTAAATTGGCCACATACTCCTGAATGAAGCCCTGGTTGTTGGCTGGTGTAGCAGGGTTGAGCGCCGTGGTTATTTTACCCTCCTCTACCAGATTAAACATGTATGCTAGTATGGAGGCGTGCATAGTCAGGCCTGCGGAACACAAACAGAATCGCAAACACAAACAGCTTAGTATGATGGTTCTTCAATTCATATGTATGTATGTCCTCATTGTTCTGGACCCTTCCGGAATCACGGAGCTCCAATTGTACATCCTCACCAGCAGTGTGAGATGTGTCCGTCACCACGGAGAAAATGTGTTGCAGGATATCACAGAAATAAGTCTGGTAGAAACTTTGTGCGGCCGCTTCCTCCTGCGCCACGTTCTGCAACATTGTGTATAGGATCTGCAGACCTGGTGGAGTGACAGAGGGAAGAATTGAGCGTTTTTTTTTTTCAAAGGCTGCAACATAATACTGGAGTCTTGGTTCTCGAATAATACCCACCAGTGTCGGCTACATTCCGCATGGTGTGCTTGAAAGCCCAAATGATCGAATCCAAAACAAGTTTGAACTGGGCAGGTGGTATGGCGAGGAATGCCGGGAAGCAGTGAGAGTTGACAGCTTGGAGCAAGTAGAAGAAATGGGTCCTGTGCTCTGGATACTCCTCAAAGTTCTATTGTAGAAACACAAAAAATAATGTCATTATTTTAACCTTGGTCTGACCTTACAAAGAATAATCCTGAATCCTGATATTTCTTCGGATCGTGGAAATCCAGCTGAATCATAATAAAGTATCTTTTATTTTGTAGACCAAGGAAGTCACTCTCAATGTAGTGGTGCACTGTGTTTGATGAAGCTACGCCTGTTCTGTCTGTAGATGATATACTACACTGACTGACTGTGCCTGTAGATGTTTCAACGGGGTAAAAAGAAAATGCCTTTGGCCGATTATTTATTATCTATTTGAGACCTTGACCACTGTAGTGTCCCGTCACGCCACTGTCTCCCGTCTCACCTTGTTGATCATGTTGAGGGTGCACTCGAAGACGGCGTCGAAGATCTGAGGGATCTCGCTGGTGATGTGTCCACCTAGTTTATTGACAATGGTTGCCATGGTGCTGAGAACCTCTGGCTCGCGGGCAGCTGGGACATTGCGCTGATAGTCAATGAGGACGGCGTCCAGCAGAGGCGGAACAAAGTTCTCTCCAACCTGGAAAAACAGCAGGAGTTTGCAAACTTCACAAAAAAATAAAAACACCAATGCCAGAGGAAGGAAAACATTCACATCTTTAAGAGCAGGTGTTGGGAAAAATCTGTGCTCTTCTCCCACAGTGTACACAGTGAGCTATTTTTACTGACTGAAAAATATCAGACCAGCATCGCACAGAGGGGCGATATTTGTCTTTGGGGGGGGACGAGGCAATAGTTGCTAATTTTCTCATGACTCCGGGTTGTTATGTAGGTACGTCATATAATGTTGATGGCATTTCTGGATGACCTAGCCTTCTACAACAGATGAAACCTTTGTGTAGGATTCAAAAATAGCCACAGGATTAGCAGTGTCCTTTGATTCTTTTAAGCAGTCAAGTGCGCCATTGATTGCCACAGAAGACAACTGTCATGTATTGCTTGATTGGGACCATGACATAGGATAGACTTTTAAACTTTTAAGTGAAATTTCAGTTTCCAGCACAGTTTCTTACCATCTGAGGATCATTTGATCTGCTGACCCAGCCTGAGATCAGTTTCAAGGTCTCTCGTTTCACCGTCCTCATACTCCTGATCAGGGGCTGTTTTGTCACCATCTCACCTGCAAAATGGAAGTAAGGGCAGACCGCAAGGATTGGTTGTTTGTGTGGTTGTGCAATAGCGCCCCAGCTTTTGTACAAATGAGCCAACTAATTCAATTAACAAGTTTTTACAATCAACAAAATTCTGCAATAAAAGCTTGGAAGAATTCCTGGAAGTACACATGCGAGTGTTCCAGGAATACAGAGCAAGCTTTTGTAAGTCTGCCGAAATAGAATAATAAATAACTGTCAAGTGCAACAATGACACTAGTTCTGGCAACACAACCAAGCCATGCGGACAATATAAGAGGACTTAAAATGACTTATTTCCATGCATTCTGAAACAAAGGGGCTGCCTATATGCGGCTAGATGCCTATTGTGAATGAGTAAGACAGCCAGAAATTGGTTGAGACTGATGTATGCCGAGAGCATTTTGAAAGACAACATGCAAATTGCTTCATTTTGCCATTACAAGGATGTCAATCAGCTCCATAACAGTGTAAAGATGATAATGAAAACGGACACATACACCTGTGTATAAACGAAATAGTAATCTGGACTTTAAGTAACATTCTCAGCTGTACCACTGTGTTGATAAAAACACGTGTTGAGCACAAACACGACTTACCTCAGAAACTATCTGCATTTAGATCTTTAGATTTAGACATTCAACATTCAAAGGCGTGTAAAACAAGTACCGTTAGTTTGGATGGCAGCAGAGATGTTTTCACTGAGGCACTTGTAGACGTTGAGCATGTCCAGGTAAATTCTTCCCAGTTGGATGACGAAGGGATGTCCCACTGCTTTACAGGCGCGGACGTTGGTCTTTAGGATGCTGCCCAGCTGTTTCACAGTTTCTGGGTCCTTCAAGATGTCGACGTTCTGATGAAGATACGGACCGCACATTAACGCAGAGCTTTAGCTAATAACAGGTTCACAGTATGTTTGGCAAGACTGCACTGCATATATAGTGTCTACCTTACTCTTCCACTGCAATAAACAAACATAATTTTTCTAATATGTAATACAGCTATTACCTTGGTGGCCTGCTGAATGATGCTGTCCCAAACCTGATTGGGCAGTAGCATGTACTTCTCTATCAGGTGCTCTTGAACTGCCTGGTCTGTCTGAGCGCCAATCATATAGCCAACTGCTTCGTAGAATGTGTGCACCTGTAAATCAAATGAAAACAACCGTTGGAACTGGGAGAAATGCGACAGATTACCAAACCCAATGTGTGCTGTGACTATGGTGACCACACACAGTATGTGGTCTATTTGATAACCGTACATGTGCATCATTGTGCTAACCTGCTGCGGTTGGAGGTCGCAGATAATGGTGTTGATGTTGTTGAGGATCTCGTCGATGAACGGCATCACTTCTCCCACTTGCACCTGGACAAAATGACGGCGGCACTTCTGGGCGATCTTGATGAAGGTATCACATGCCATGTCTTGTACACCATCATGGGTCTCTGAAAATGAGAGCAACATACAGTTGCGCTAAGAGCAAAAAACACATTTCATTGTGACCCGTTGTTCAAGTCCGTTTCTCAACAACAAAAACTTTCCCCACTAAACCAGCAACATAAAATTCACTCACAATCGCAAGATACTGAGATTAACCTGTTCAATGCCTGCTGTTTTTTTTTTTTTTTCGTCTTCACACGGAGAATTTCTTACCATGCATGAACTCGAAGAGCTTGTTCACCACTGTTTTGAGGAACTTCCAGTGTGCTCTGAGGAAACGTGGATACTGGCCCACAATATACATGATATTGGAGGCTATAATAGCCTTGTTGTCCTTTCCTCGCTTCTGTTCGCACAGACCCAAGAGATCCTGTGGAAAACAAATTGCGTTACACTCAAGGATATTGTTCATGGCTCATCACACTCTCTGAGACTTGTAAGGATGATTTACCTTGATCACTGTGACAAGAAACCGTTTTTCATCCTCCTCGTGCATGGCTCCGCTGATGGATCCGATGGCCCAGCACAGAGTGTTGAGGTTCTTCCAAGACCACTCTGTGCCATTCACCTGGTTATGGAGCTTCTCTGTCATGATGCGTTCCGTATCGGCGTAGTCCAGATGAGTGAGGTACACTGTGTTGGGACAGAAAGCAGGGACATGAGCACAGGAAGTTCATTGGCTCTACGTCGAATGTCAACTTGGTAGATGCAAGTTTATGTCATAGTAAACCCTCAGAGCATTGTCGAGATAATTCCAAGTAAATGCTAGATGAACCAATCACAGGAGACATGGTTGCTCCCTTAACTCTGTCTTACCAAGGGTTTCCCTCATGTTCTTGTAGAGGTTGATGGAATCCGTGTCCTTCATGAACTCTCTGACCACCTCACCCTGATCATTCTCGACAACGAGCACCTCTTCTGGCTTGGCCATTCGACTAACCATCAGTAGACGCACCTGTCATGAGGGATAAGTATCAGTATACATGCAACAACATGAACTCTAGTCTTGTTCTCCCATTACGCATTGAGTGCAAAAAAATGGTCAAATATTTTGGTGGATGATGTTCTTATGGAGGGCTCCTTTGTAACTACTATCTCTTTTGGCAATGGATTCCCAACCACCTGTTGCTTGTTTGGTGCCAGCAATGTCATAAAAGTCTACTACCCGATACCACTTGGATTTCTTATGGTTCCTTCACTCCGCGTTTATTCGATGTGCACTAACCACAGTTTTTTAAACTGTTGCTTTCATTTTAACAGGTACAAAAGCAAAGACCTCGTTAAAAATCTACGTTGATGCAACTTGGCAGTAGGCTTGAAAAAAGAAGTCAATAGTGTGCAATAACGCTGTTCACTCAAAATGGCGTACAATGTTGAAAAAGCCAAAATAACCAAATAAAAAAAGAATTTAAGAATTTATTAATCCGGAGTTTAAGAGCTGAAATATTGGTACCGTTTGCCAAGGAGCTTATGCACAAAGACTGCATTCTTACCAATGACAACTAATGAGGTATGTTGCTGTGCTGACAAAAACAAACACACTTTGAAATAAGAGCATTAGATCACCATCATTTTGGCAAGAGTGGCACCTTGGATAGCACAGGCAGGTACAGCTGTCTGCGAGGAGGAACGTCAAAATGCTGGTTGCCCGAGAGCAAGGGGGAAGTGGAGGTAGAGAAAGGACTTTCTCTGTACAGTTCAGCTGCCAAGTGGTTCCAGTACTCCAGACAAATTTTGAAGATTTCAGTCTCTTCCACTTCTGACACCAACAGCATGTAGTGGAGGGCCTGAGGGAGAACACAGACCCTTGAGCTCAGAGGTGTTGATTAACTTAAGACCAAGTGTCAACAACATGCATCCTCGAGACTTACCTCCATTAGTGTCTCTCTGAGGTTGAGTCGTTTTTCAATTAGCTGCCCGTGTTCCTTGAGGAACGTGCAGAGAAACAGGCTGAGATTCTGGATGAAGTTCTGTTCGTCGTCCTTTCCGTTAGCGTAGGCCAGTCGAATGTTGGTGTTCAATGGCAGCATCTACAAGCATTCAAATGGAGTTGACGTGTTTTCAGTAAACAAAGATGGGCAGACGCATTGGTGTGGTCCTGTGTGAACACATTATTGACACTAACCTGTTTGAGCTGACACATGGTTAGAGTGAAGAGGGTGACGAACTGCTCCTCGTACTGGCTGACGTTGACGCCAGCTATCTCTGTTAGGCACTTGAGTGTCACATTCCGGAACATGGGCACGTTCAAGAACTGAAAGACAGTTGAAATTCATTTTTCAAAAGACCGTCCCTCCTACCCTGGCACAGACTCAATTGTTGCGTGACACACCTTGTACACTAATGTGCTGATGAGTTTGGTTTCAAAAATGTATCCCAGTGGAATCCAGTTCAGAAAACGTAGAAGCGTTTCCAAAGTGGCGTGGACCAGAGGGGCATTCTGGGAATTTTCCTACCACACATTTAGTAAATAAAAGACAAAAAAAACCCAGTCATTAGTATGCAATAGACGAGCAAAATCATGAAACAAATGAATATACATACCATGACAAACTGACACAGCTGGAATATTTGGGAGAACTCATTGCACATGCTGCAAGAAGCAAAGACACATCATGAGGACTTGATGGGGGTCAACAGAAAACATGAGTAAGCACATTGCATCTGTAATATTTGGCCCAATTCAAGTGGGTTACCAGTTACAAAATGGGATGTTTTCCCTCAATGTGCGGTTGCACAATACCACACACAAGGGTGTGGATGTTAAGAACCAGAATAATGACTGTACTGTGCATGAAAACTCTCAGCCAGGAGTCACTTCTGATGTGACGCTGCACGAACATCTAAGCGGGGATAAGGTTTAGGAGCCAATCCAACTAATGCAACTGACCTGTCTTTTAAGTGCTTGGCCTTCACCTGGGTCATCTGGCCACTAGAGAAGTCGAAGACCTCTTCGCTGAGCAGTTTGAGGATGACCATGTTGTTCTGACAGAGGCTCTCACTTGTGCGACTCGCCCCGACAATGTCACTGATGAATGTGGGCCAGTGCTTGGGCCACTCCTGCTTCAGGATCTGCACACAAAAAAATCACAAGGAAGCATCAACATGTGAGTCTGCAGATGCACAAAAAATGGCCTCCTGCGAGGCTGTATTCTGTATCGACTTTGCAAGTAGTGACTCATCGACAGGGCACTCATTTCGGCCATTAGAAGAATCTTGAATCAGATTATCCCACATTGAGAGGTTGTCCTGCTCTGACCTCTAACAACACCTGTTACCATTGTGAGCCCAAACTGTACCTCAACACAGCATATGCTGGCAACGTGAGACAAAACTGAAAGGTTACCTCAATTATTCTGCCACAACCCTTGGCTTTTGTGAGCATTAAGTTAACCTAAGAGCAACACCTGCAGGTGAAGAAGTATCACTACATAAGTGCAGGCAGAGGTGAGAAAACACAATACACACTGGCGATATGTAAAACAGAAGTTGACTTTGGATTTGTGATTGCACAATTACAACTGTTCTCTCTGGTTTTGCGCAAGATATTTTTTTCTGACCTAGTTTAATTTTCCTGACCTAGTTTAAATAGAAATGAACTAATGGTTTGAGAGTTGGTTTGTGAAAAACGAATTAAATATGACTGCATCATCTCTACCTGGCACCAAGGTTCAAGTTTAGTATAAGTTCATCAATTTCCGCTAAATTGAAGGATTACAGTGATATGCACATCTGTGCACAGTTTTAGGGGATCGCATATGCTGCTACAGGGGCAGCATCACATATGATCTATGAACGATGTAAGCATCAGGGGCCATTTTAAGGGCGGGCAGAGGTGTGCATTGAAAAACCTATATAATAATTGATTGGTTTATAAACACAATTATGTTCTGATTTTCATAAGAAGATTGAGGAGAGGAGGTGAATCCGAGCAACTGTAGATTAGCAATGCACACCAATTATGGATATCAATCAGCTGCCCACCTTTCAACAGAAAACTCACAATATCAAAATTCAAATTAGCAGTTAGTTATGCAAATGACTCCTATCATTTTTTCATTGCTCATGCCTTACCTGAACAAGGATCATGTTCAGCTTCCCGATGTACACCTTTTCCTTCTGAAAAAAGCACATTTGTTTCAGACCAGTCAGCAAAACTGTACACCATCATTTCTTTAAATGCCCATCTATGAGCACATCTGTGATATTGCTATGACATTGATAACATTGATTCACTCGATTACGTATGGACTTTTCACGAGGCTTAATACAAACAGAGTAAAAGACCTCCAGTAAAAGTAGCAATGATAAAATGATCCATCTAGGCTAAATAAACATTTGACTCCATTTTTATGCTTAGCGTCTTGAAAAATACATATGCAGAACCAGCAGAGCTGAAAGGACACTAGCAATACATAGTATCTTGCATCCTCTGCGCAGTTTCACTTGACAAATAAATAATAGCAGATAATTATTGCCCTACTTCTTTTGCCAACTAGGATTAACCTTAATGATTGCTCAAAGAAGAATGCACTCACCTCCACGTTCGATGCGTCAGATGAAGTCTTGATAATGAGACCAACAACGTACTTTTTGATACCTGCGTAGCAAGACAGAAGGTTGAAAACTGACCTATGCTAGCAAATCCATTTTAACATCCTTACTCAAATATGGGATACATTAATGGTAACCCTTCTAACCTGTTGGTGTAACACTAACTTGATCTTTGAGGCCTGTTCTGCTGAATTGTGCTATCAAAGTGTGTTTGATTTTGGGATTTTGAGATACTTTACCCAGAGGGAAATCTCATTACGTACACCAAACATGACTGCAGGGCAGACAGCTAAAAGACATCAGTGAGGTCAATGTAGTTACATTTCCCCCGAGTTTCGTCACAGAAAGTCAAACTTCAGTGTGAACAGAGCACCTTCAAAACTGTGTTTTCAGCTCCTTCCCGTTTCCTTACAGACAGAGGTGTATATCGAACTGAGAGGGTTGTATGGATTGACATGGCTGGAGCCGAAAACAAGGCAATACTCTGACACGAGGGGGAAAGCACATACTTGCCAGTCGCCCTGCATTGGGTTTGCCACTTGAACAAAAGTCAGGCATCTACGGTTAGAAGTAGGGAAGTCTCAGGTCATTGCAAAATTGAGCACATTTGTTAAGTTTTAATTGGAGGGAGGCAGATTTAGCTTTTTTTCCCACATTGTTACTGATGTTATATTCATTGTCAGAGCCAAGACATTCAAAGAATGACTGATGACTGATAGACCAAGTTAAAACATGGGACTTCTGAGTCCCTATCTGTTCAGCGTTGCTTGGCGTCAAAAACTGCCATTTGGGTCAAATTGCTGCAGAAAGCGGCATTCAATATTTTGCACACCAACAGCATGTAAGGGGTAAATTGTGTGTATCCTGCTAACCATGTGAGATTTACCATGCCCAATACAGCTTTGGGAGCTGCAAAATAAAAAGGGCTAATGGTGTTTCACAACTGTTCAGAATCTTGAAATTAGGGCCTTATGCGTAAGGCCCCCGAAAGACAATGATATTAAAAAAACAAAACAAAAAAACAACATTTGTCTCATTTGGGTGTTTCCTCTCTCTGACAAGTCTGATGGTGTCGAATCCAACAAGTCTACTGCAGCCAGTGGAATCCAGTGAAGCAGAAAACCAATGACGTGCCTCGTGGGTGAGCTCTCTTCATCAAGGCAACCGCACGTCACATCGTTTGGAGAGATTCTACTGCTAACTTTGCAGGGAACTTTCTGGTAGGACTCTCTCTGATTTCACAGAATTGTTCAAGATGCAAAATCATTTACCTTCACATTGATTCCGGGGAAGAATCTTCCATCTTGTTTTGATAACCGTTTCCAGAATCTGGAGAGCATAATACTGCGACGTGCAGTGAGGGAGAAGCATGAGCATAGAGCTTGACTAGACATGGTATAACAAGCATTATTATAAGCATTACTAATACAAACCAAATAGTTAGACTTGAACCAGTCTGGAATAACTTATCTATGAATTGTACTGGACACAACCACTTCTTTCATGCAGATCGTAATATGCAGAACATTCTCTTTAAGTTCTTTTTACAAATAATTTCTACAAATAATAAGCTGGAACACTGCAGAAGTCCTGCTGTTTCTCTCAGCATCACACCAGAAATCAAAAGACAACAGAGACATAAAACCATCCGTGAGTGTGCTTTGGCTCTGATTGCTCTGAGGGGCGAGTTGAATGGTTGCGAGAAAATAACACTATCTGTAATGAATGTTACTTTACCAAACCATGTGACGGGAGACCATGTGACTTAATTTTACAAAACACTCAAAACGCCGATTATGGTTCAATGACAATCAAGTCCAGCACAGAGCAGGCCTAAAATAGAGCTCATCCTGATGTCCCCTTTAACTGGTGTGTCTCATAGGGAACAGCAAGACCAACCACAGGTTAAGCCCTTTTACCAATTCAAAAAGGTGCTCTATATCTTGAGGCAGATAGAAAACACCAAAATTGTTTCAATTACAAGATAGTTATTGATCTAGTAATATATCAAATGACCGTTTCAACTGCAGGGATCATCCATTCACATGGACAATGTCGCCAAAAATCCATGAATGACATGAAGGATTTTTACCAGCGCAAACAGTGCACAGTAGACAATATATGCTGAGATGATAAAAGATAAGCTTTGCTTAATTTTGTTGGTGCTGCGGTGAGAGCATCGTTTATAATTTCACTATCAACGGCTACGATTCGCGAAAAACACAGAGAGAGGGAGGCAGACGCGTATTTAACTCAAAAATGGCTGTTGACACTTTTGTCTGCCGAAGACAAAATTAGGAGCATCTTGTCTGAGACTTTGAGGGGACCAGAAGATGGGAGGAAAAGGAAGCAATGTGCCCATATGGAGGTAAACAATAGGTGGGCGAGGACAGAGCAATGATCCCTGCAGGTGAAATAAATGCCATTCACAGATCATCTCCCTACAGTAGGATCCTACTGACTGAAGCTCGCACCCTCCCTCTGTCCAATGAAACAGATGCAATAGAAACGGATGAACAGAATTCAGTCAAAGGGAATTTAAAAAGGGTAGACCTTGTGGAGGCCTGCCGTCAAAGCCTAGCTGTGTCAAGGTGCACAGGATGACACACCCCTTTTCTTCCTATTACAAGCCATAAAAATAATGGAACATTGTGATTAATATCAAATAGTCACAGCCTTAATTCATTACATTTCTGCAAATATGACCAGTATTGCTGATACTATTATGAAAAAGCCAAACGGTCTTTCAATGCTTTTGATTTATGCCACATTTCAGCAGTGGAACCAAGTGAATGCAAATTGTTTACCTTCTGATCCCCTCTTTTCCCTATGCTTTTTTTTTTTTTGGCAAATAGTTAGTATAAAATGCAACATATGTTGCTGAGGTATTGTTTGAAATGTTAACATGTCAGTTTTGGATATAATACAGAGCGGCACCGCTGGAAAATGTCACCAATGCTACAAGGAAATCTTGCATGCATTATTTCTACGTCACAGTATCTTTCAGGCCATGAGACAAAAGCTTAATCTGATGTAAGCTTGCTGGTGTTTGTTAATAAAATTATGAATGCCTGAATGCTTGTGAAGATGAATCACATAGGTCAGTATTCGTGGAAAGTTTGCTTTATCAGCTAATCGGTGCAAAAAATATAGAGTCGGCGGGAGCGATAGGGGACAGGACCTAAACTGATGACTTCTCACATAGCAGAAAAAAGGAGCAAAAACATTTTGACCTATGACGCAATTTCACCTCATTAACAAATGAAAAACACTGGGATATTCTTGGATATAATGTCGTCTAAGCAGTTGAGATGAGAAAGCAAACTTAATGGGTTCGGAGCCACGACAATCTAATCAAACGATACGAGATCCCTTATAGTTGAAAGACACAATCGACACTGATCGTCGGCTTAAAAATTTGGACCTCTCGAGTTCAGCTCCTTCAAAAACACACCAAATCTCAGTGCTCTGACTTCCTTTGTAGAGATTGCAGTACTCCTCATTGCAATTACATCTAATGCGCGCGATGCTATTCGACGTTGTTTTCTGGAGTGGTGCAAGCTTACCTTTGTATTCATGTTCTGCGAGAACTCCAGAATAGTGTCCACTCTCGTCCAGGCGTCTGGATGCTCTTTTAAGTGTGTCAACACTTCTTGTGCCATTCTTTGCTGCAAACATGGGAGTGGGATCGGATGTATCACCGGTGACATGAGCAGATTTGCAAATGTATTTTTGACAACAACCACAACAACCACAGCCATGGTCACCACCCCTGGAACACCATTTTGTGAATTTATGATTGGTCTATCAGGTATGATCTATCATGATCTATCAGGCAAAACATGAGAATTGACAATATATAAATAAATACACGCATATCTAAATAAATTATTTCACTGAACTGTTGCGAACATTTCCCGCATAACATCGACTGTACAATGTATTCTTGGGGTGCGGCATACACTGGGTGTACAATTTACCTGGGGTCCGACTCCATGATAAAGACAGTTCACAACATTATCCAGCAGGTTGATATCCAGTTTCTGGTTGAAGTCCAGCAGCTGCTGTGCTGCATGGTCGGCTAACATTGTCATAACTGCTGGCATAGAGCTCTGCAAGGACAAGGGGGAGAAAAGCAGTGAGGGCAGGAAAACATTCAACAGGCTGGTCAGTGATTTGTGCGTTTCCAGATAATTGCCAACACAAAACAAACGTCACCAAACGGTGACCTGTCATTCGAAGATATTGTGATGCACAGCTCCCCCTTCAAACACACAAATAGGCAGAGCAGTGGTTCTCTGTTGTTCTTATAAGCTATGCAGTAACGCTGCAATTTTCTGGCTCAAAAGTAATTATGGAGTGCATCGACAATTTCACTTGACTTGATTTTTGGACAACTCTCACTCTGTAATATAATTATCCCCACACATAACAGACTACAGAGCCTTCATAACAGGTGGACATTTGCAAACACGAATGCAAACATTGACTTTTTAGAGGAGTAAATCGTCCAGAATCCATAGAAAAAAGTGCGCTCAAGTTCACCTCTCATTTGGTCGCGACAGGGGCGTGAAAAGTTGCTCTTAATTTTCCCGGGCTCAAATGCCGCCGTGAACCCACTTGTGAAAGACGTCCACACAAAGCCATCTCCACCAAAATATTGCGATTGGTTGACACACTTCATAGCGTCATATAGCGTAGAAATGTTAAAAACCGCTGACGAATCACCCCCTGCAGACATACTACGATACAAGGCGTAACCGTGGCATCCACCGCGCCATTGTTTGGACAAAGTATTAAGATAAGCAGCCGTAAGCGAAACATAAACAGCTCGTACGCCGCCACAGCAGCACACGAAAACATGCCATAGATATCCACGCTTTTAACACGCTGGGAGCAGCAGCGTGCGTATTACGGGCAAATGAAGTGACACAAAAAGTTTGGTCGGGGCAGACCACGCCCACCAAAAATTGCGAGGGACGGAGGGGGCATGTTTCAAATTCTGCAAAATTATTACTACACGTCTGCAACAGCATGCGTTCGCGTCGGCCACGGGCATATTCCCATGCAAAACCAAACCGCGGAGTCTACTCAAGATCAACTTTTCATTTAGTGCCGAATGGATTAGATTATTACGCAGATAAACTTAACGCTGAGCACCGCCGAAGTACCCAGCGACACTCACTTGACATCCGCTCCCATCCCGCACACACGCGTGATTTGACGGGGCAGGGAAGATGAACGGGTTCCTTTATCCCAGCATTGGGCTGTTTTTTGAAAGACCTAAATGTGCATTGTCGCATTGTTAAATGACGCGAAAGCGGGTAATTGTTGCTGCGAAGGCGCTCTCTCTTGACAGCTAACGTTAGCTTCATCATGTGGAGTGCAGAAGTAAACGTTTAGCTAGCTGGGCAATCAATTGCGGATCGGATATGCCACTGATGCTATCATTAGCATTTGGAAGTAGCGCATTTCCAAAATTGTTAGGCTAGATTACCGCGAGCTTTCAACAACAACCGTTACTATATGAGATCATACATTTCAAACAATTACCTCACGTGAGCATATATTCTACCACTGACAATATATACGCGGCTTGTTTGCACCTCAACCCAGGTACCTACCTAAAGTCCAAGGCTCTGACTGAAAAAAGAGGCGTTTGCCAGGAGAATCTAAACGATTTAGAGGGTAGTGGAGTATGAGTGTTGATTAGAAAAGATCTGCAGCGGTGGTGACTGTGTCCAGCTCCAGCAGTGAGGGATGTCTGCCTGCTAACAACCTCTGATGTGGATTCCAGAAACTACTATCACGGCAAAGTCAGGTCTTTGTTCCTCTGATACATTTTACGAAAGAAAGCAAACCTTGATTCACTAATTAATTCGTTAACTCTGTTAATTTCCAGCGGGGCTGTGTAGAGGTTGCGTGCCTGCGCCTCCTGTCCTCTCTCAAGCAACTAACTCGTAACCGGTTGAAACCGGTTCAGACTGGGAGATTCCATCTCGGTTTAGTTTTCAGCCGATGGCGCCGCGGAAAGTTTGGACTGACGGTACGCCCACGTCACGCTGTGATTGGCTGTATCCACAACCGGGACGCCCTTATCGACGTCTGATTAGACAAACGAGCTGTCCGTCAAGTTCAATTCGCTCAAGCGCCCACGCGACTACTCCGCCCGTAGAGAAAAAGAGGGCAGACTCCCATTGCAGAACGGACTTCTCCATCACGATTCCCAACCCAGCCCCTGCCCTCACCGTTATCCCACTTCATTGAAAACATACATTACTATCATTAATGTAAGATCATTTTAGTATTTGGCCGCTGTTATTGTGCGAGATGTTAATTCGTTACCGCGTTTTCTGTTGAAACGCTTCACAGTAGATTCCTTACAGTCTCCGTTACTTTTAATATCGCACATATGTAAGACTTATACGGAATATAACATGAGATGACTCGCAGGTACGATCTGGTGTGGAGTGATATGATAGCCCGCAACTGCCATTCATTTGCCTGTTGCTTGTAAGCTGGTAATTTTCCACCAGCCACGAGTGGGAGTGGTTTCACGATCGTGAGCGTGCGAGGTTAGAAAAACGGGCAGAACGTGCATTTGTTTCCAGAATGGGAAACAGTAGAAAAGTCGTCCGCGGTCTCGGCCAATTTCTCACTAAGTCACCTGTAAACTCGCGGAATCTTAGCACAGTTACACGTTTGAGAAGCGACTCGGTCCGCACAGCCATGGGTCGCTGTCAGCGAGGATGCAAACATGACAGCTTTTTTTTCGCTCCCTCCGCGTCACGTGGTGCAGCGCGCTACTTGATGGAAAAATACTGGATTTGGTGTGTAGAGGAGACAGTACACAGCGCACTAAAGTCATTCACACCGGCTTTTCCAAGGGCGTTTCGATCTCTACCCAGCAACACTGGCTACTACCCGTCTCGGTAGATGTCCGAAATAATAACAGAAATTATGGTTGTGTTTTTTAAAAGTCCAGCACTTGCATTAATTCCTCGCTGAAATACTGGATGCTCGCTTTCATTTTCCTGAAATGCTTTTACATGCATTTTTGCCGGGAAGCAAGTCACGCGGTTCCTTACGCATTTTGAGATTAATGAAAGTGAATCTGAAAGCTTGCACCAGGTCGTTATTGTTGTGTAAGTGCATTATAATCATTCAACTTATTGCAAGGAGTGCGTGACGTCGATGGTACATTTCAGATTTAAATCGTATTCTTGCGCAGGTGCTCAGCTGCAGGAATAACATTTTTTATGCAAAAAAAGTAGGGTTAGTCATTTGAAATTGTGCAAAATAATTCCTCTTATGATGTCTGATTTCACGTAGTCTGCTATTTGTGGTTGGTAGTCAGTTGGTGCCCTTGAGTTAGTCTCTCAAAGCCCAGACAGTTGCCCTATATCTAAGCCTCAATAACAAACAAGATTTCAAAGCCTATTAAGAGTGTGTTGATTCACAAATGCCTGACAGGCAGCTACACCAACCAGGTTCCCAGAATCCTCCGCCTCACTACCTAAGCTCGTAGATCATATTTTCCTGCCACATTAAATTCAGAAGTTGAATTTCATGTGTCAAGAAGTTGATTATGACATGGGTGTTGTCTCTAATTGGACACATTTGAATGACCTCAGAGGACCAAGCGAATAAACTAACATCCAACTTGAACTTTGCTTGGTAATTGCAAAACTATTTGTGGTGTGTCCTCAATATTGTGTTTGCAAAACAAGTTTCCACAAGGAACACTTGGCAATCAAATGTCTTGTAACTGTTGATTGGAATTTAGATTTTTGTCCCTATCAATTCATGTATTTTGAGGAAAAGGGTGGGAGGAGAGGTAAGCAACTCGCAGCAATCAGCAAAGAATAACAAATAAAATGAAAGCGAACATAATACCTGCTTAACAAGGAGCAAAGACTGCATTGTGCAAAATCAAATGCTTAAGTGCACTGAAAATCAGCGACATTCCATTCACAGTGATTTGTTTATGGAAACTCAACTGACTTAAGAACCCAGTTTCAACATAAGTAAAAGTCACTGCAGTGCTGGAATTTATTGTTACACATGTGTGAGGTTTGGAAGTAAGCAACCTCAGTCAGGCTTAGACTGGTCACATCTTGTTCAGTCTGGTCTGGCCAGGACATTTACATATATTATCATTGCATCACACTGATGGGCTGACCCCTGCACTGCTGCAAACTAAAATAATAATTTGCTCTGTGCTTGTCAATTGTCAGCAACCAAGTGTCCTGCACTGATATGCAGTGGTGTTATAGAATTGTCAAAGAAAGGTTAAAACTGTTGCGCAACGTCATGCACAGTTGTAAAAATGTGACAGGGTTTTGTTTACTTACTTAATTTGGTCAAAAGTTTTTCTGACTAAACCCTGCGAGGATTTGGTAATGAATGATGCAATACTGTTGTAACTGTTTGTCTTGTGAAATATGTAACAGCCATTTAAATAGACAACTGCCCCTTGACAGCATATAAACATAACAGCGCCATCTCCTGAAATGTTCATGTGGGTGCACAGTAGAAAATATTAGCCTGAGGCGCCCTCCTCTGGAGAAATGAATAAGTACTGAAGCCATTGCCTGTTCAAAATCATAGATGCAGTCACTTTTCACAGTCAAGAAAACCTATTTAAACCCAATTAAGCAGTTATTTTTAGGCTAAGCCTTCTGAGTTAAAATTGAACTGGATATTCAGGCAAGTTCTATGATCATAACCAATTAGTTGTCAGCTTGGCTGAAGCGTGCATGGGTTTACACATTTAATGTGTAATAATTCAACCATTCTTGTCAATCGGTGAACACACGCTACTGGAGCGCTTTCGATTGAATATTTGTAATGCTGCAGAGTTGAAACATTATCAATATATTTTGGCTACATTGGCAAGCACGATGCATTCACACACATTAAGACCTGTGAGAAATGAAGTAATCTTTTTCACCCTGTGATGTTGAGCCGCTGCTTTTTTTCCGTAGGCTTTCTGAAACAATGAAAACCCCAAAACACGACATAAAGAACTTTCACACAGTTAAATGTGTGTGCAAATATCGAGGAAATAATGCTTTAACATGTTCATTAAGTGTTGATTGCAGTATTTTTTAGACATAGTGTTATTCATGATTGCTTAAGTATTTGCTTAGGCCGTACAAACATTTTTGTATGTAGCAAACATGAAATACCTGCCTTATCATTGCAGTATTAAGGTTTCAATTTTCAGGTTTGCTAGTGGAAGTTGCAGTTGACTAATTGCAAATTTATGTGTTGATTTCATTTGTACAGATTTTTGCAGGATGGGCTGAAGAGAGAGGATGCTTGGGTCAAGGTGATGTACACAAGACCTTCATTTCTCCAAAACAAGCACAAATGATCAAATTTGAATGCCTCATTTATTGCTCAGTGCAACAACCTGGCCATTTTTGTTTTGCACAAGATGGAGTTGCAGAGGGAACATAAGTTGCAGAAGAGAGTTTTTTAAAACAAATATTTTAGATTTTCCAGGAGAAAGGTGCAACATCATGCACTGGGTGTGTCAGCGTTAACTGCGGGGCAACTCGTCCAGCAGGTGGCGCCATATACACACTATTGAACCGAATCATAATCACCTGCTCTACTATCTTCTCAGAAATAATTTTCTGTCATGCTAAACTGCAATATTTAGCCAACACACTGCCATTATGACTGATGATGATGATGAGGACAGTTAACAAATTTATCTTCACGACTTCCTCATGCATTCCTCTTACATCACATCCATTTGTTGATATATCTTTGTTGTATGTTCCATTTTTGTTGTATGTTCCATCTTTGTTGTGTGTTCCATCTTGCAGAGGTGAGCGGCTCAACATGTCTGGTACACATTGCTCTTTTGTTTACTTAAGTTGTTTAACTTTCTGCTCACATTGCTGCCTCACCATCAGTCAGCAACACTTGTTTTTCTGTCTGTTGAGTTTGCACTGTCGGCTGTCTGGCTTGATTAGTTCAATTCCAGTCTAGCAGACATTCATGGGAAGACTGATATCGATTATGTTGCTCTGGAATTGCTGCATGTCTTCATTTGTCGCAAATTACCTTCATCGTCTTGGGATGAATGGAATTGAACTGTAATTCTAATTTCCAAGTCTCATTATGGACTTCATTATAAAGAGTGTCAAGGGTTAATATGTATGGCGTATTTCATCGATCGCACAGTATTGATAAGTCCCCGCAGACAGCAAATAATCACTCTTGCGTCCTCATATTTGTCATAAAAGAGATGGATCACGCTGATTTTCATTGAACGCCCCACATCAGGGCCCAGTCCCTGCCGCCTGGCTTCACATCTGCCTGTCTGCCTGCCATCTGCTCTGCAGCGACATCAATAATAGCTTGCAGCTGGAGCGGAGAGGGGGTGAAAGGAAAAACTGAGCGGCAAGGGGTAAAGGGAGGGCAGGCAGGCAGGCAGGCGGGAAGGAGGGAGGGAGGGAGGAGAGAGGAAAGAGGAGGGAGGGGGCAGTGAGCGCAGAGCGGTGATGCAGACAGCGAATCACATGAGCAGGGATCTGTTTACAAACTGAGCTGTGGAGGAGAAGTGGAGAGGAGAGTCGAGGAAGGAGAGGAGTCAGTGTGGAGAAAATACAGGCGAGAGAAGGAGCGTCGCTCTTAATCCCAATTAACTTTAACCATCCTGCTGCTCTCTCACAATCAAGCCTCTGTTCTGTGCTCGCACAAGGGCAGGCAGTGTAAATGGAGGAGAGATGAGGAGTTGCTTTCCTCAGGAGCACTGAAGCTGTCTGGCTGGTTGTGCCGCCGGGAAATCCTTCCCTGTCCCTCCTTTTGTCTCTCCATAATTTGGCACGGCAGGTTTACACAGCCAGAAAGGAAAGTGACACGGATACCTGAACGTTCTACAAAGACGAGCGACAAAGCCGAGACAAAGGGAAGAGACAGGGAGGAAGAGCAAAGCAGGGGGGAAGGAAGAGGAAGCCTCGTGACAATGTTTTAAGAAGACAAAGCATCGGAGCGGGACCGCACTCATTCACAGTTCCACAAGAAGGATCTCAGGCAGTGACACCCATGTTCCTCCATCCACGAGGCAAACAGGATTATCTCCCAACGCATCTGAGACTGCTGTGTGTGTTTTGCACGCGAGCACTCAGACTTCGGCCGCACTCCTGAGAGTGAGTACAAATCTGGACTAAGGAGGATCCTTTTCTGTACCCCACTGATTTGGATAAGACATCAGCGCAGACTGCTTTATCAATGTGCAAACAAGCAGCTGTTCCGTGGACTGATGTATATATGAAGAACTGAGATTCTCCCAGGTCTGCATACTTCAGACCTCAAGGATTAAACCGACACACATCAGGACAATCAACCACTGCTGCGACTACACCTAAAAAGAGCAGGATTTACAGGTCGGGACGAGTTTTCAACTACTTTTTACTCCACCCAGAAGAAAATCAGGTGGGGAACACTTGGAGAGGCAAACACCTTTTTTTTGTGTTGACCTTACCTTCTGGAAGCAGATTTGATGCACCCTATTCAATTGTGCAACGGTAAGTCTGCTAAGGGGGATTTGACAATAAGCAACGCGATCTTGTGCAAATGTATCCATGATCCGAAGGAAAACAGGTCCTCTGAGTCGAGTTTTCCACACCCATGCTTTTATAAATCTTGCCTCACAGTGTTTAGGTCCAGCTGGCGCCCCAGACTGCATGCATTTACGCAGCAGGACTACATTACAGCTCCACTATCAATGATTTACAAACATCCTGCTAAGATTACAAATGCCTCCTCCTTCACCCAAAGATAGCCCTCCACCATCGCACAGCCGCTCGCCCGCCCGCCTGCCCCCTAAAAACACTCCCCAAGTCTTCACCGCCACTGAACCCACAGAGTACATTAGTGATTGACCGTTGAACTGCAGAGGTCATAGCCCAACACGGTAATAAGTCGTGGCACTTGACCTCCAGTCAGACTTAAGTGCCGTGGCTGATGCTTGGAATGTGACGTGTCATGGAAGGGAAAAATGCCACAAACCAGAAACAGAAGCCTCAAAACCTTTTGTCACCTAAATTTTACCTGAGCATCCCCGAGCGGCGGAGCGAGTGACACACTTTCCTGCGTGACGCAAGGATGGCCGCAAATGTCCACGTGAGGGTGATTTGCTGGGGTGGGGAGCTGCTGTTTCAGCAAGAACTCGGCAAAGCTTGCCGCCAGGATGAATCTTGGAGGTTGTAGAACCGATCGAGGTTACAATGTGATTTTAATAAGTACATTCATTATCAAATGTGTCTTTCAGTAGTATGTCGGTGAAAGTTACCGTCGTGAACACGCTGAGAAATCTCTCTGTTTAATCTTTCTCCTGCACACACTCATGCACACACTGTGACACGTCAGCCTACATGTTTATTTACTTGGAATTACAGCAGCACACGCTTCATACACACGCCAACATTTACTGAAGTGCAAAACTGTGGCACGGCGTAAGAATGTCCACGGTGTTACTGTATTACACTCTGACGTGAAACAAGAGGCTCTCCAGCTGCAATATTCAGTATACATGCCCAGGCCACAAGGTAGACAGACACACACAGTTGTCTCGCTGTCCTTCTTGTCTTACCAATCAGAACTACATGACGAACTTTTAAACCTTACCTTAACCTTACCCCTATACTAAATCTAACCAAATCATAAAATCTGAGCCGCCCCCCATATTAAATTTGATACGGTTGTCTACGGTTGCCATGGCACCTGATGTCTACACATGCAGATACGTACAGATGCTCACACGCAATGTTGCGAAACTGTTCTGCAATCAAATCAAACCGACACAAGGAATTCCACCCCACACACACACCCTCCTCGCAACGAATTAAGGAACCCATTCATTAAATCAGTCGCTAAATGCCACTTGTAGAATACCCGCAAAGCACTTTGCATGGTGGGTCATACGTGACTTCACTGCATGATGTCATGATGCACGACACATTCCTCTGATTAGAACAGTTCTACTGTTACTGTTTACATTTTAAAATTCCATTTAAGACATAAAAGTGTGTGTGCGTCATACTCGTAACAAGAGTGTGTCTTCTCTGTGACACCCTGTTTGACCTACAAAGCTTTACATACAGTGTGGCGCTTGTTGAATTTAGGGACAATGCCTTGATTAAATACACTATATTCAAACTTTGACATTCATGCCACAACATGCATTTTGAATTGATGTAGATTTTTAATGTAACTGCCCAATTCATATAAAGGCCATTCACAGGCGACATTGTTGAAAAATACTTGATGTGCATTGGCTGAGACAGGCATTTGTATTTATTCAGTCAATACATCCATATGAAATACCACATAGGGCAATTTTAAACGAAACCAGACTGTTTACTCTGAGTCGCAAGAGACAGGTTTAAGTAAGTAACTCTGAGTGATGTGCTCTCATCCGTCTCCTCCCAGGGTGTCACTGTACTCTCGGGCTGCACAGTCCTGACCCCTTGTGCAAGATGACATCTGAAGAGATTTTCCACCTGCCTCTCAATGTCTACATCATCATCCTGGGCATCGGCCTGTTCATCCTCATGCTCAGCCTCATCTTCTGCTGCTATCTGTTCAGGTACCGTACGCAGCGACAGCACAGACGCCTTTTTGTTTTGACCCACTTTAAGAACATTCCATACCACAGCCCCACCTCCAAGTGGAGAATGTACCCTTGAACCTCTCTGAAAGTTTATATCATCGACCGGTAATGTGGGATGCATTCCAGGGATTACTTGCGGATGAAGGATTTCATTTATTCTTCATTTTCCCTCCACCCGCCCTCATCTGATTTTTCTGAATTGAGAGATTTTCTCTATTTCCCAGAATGTTTGCCCATCAGCACTCAACAAACATGCTTAGACTTGAAGCACCCAGTTTTTGACTTGCAATGTAAAAGTGCTGTGTGAGAAATCTCAGTTGTAACATTTGGGACTTATGTTGCCTTGCCTTAATCAAAACGATCAAACAAAATCCAAATTATATTACTGGTGTGGGGATGGGGAGGAAACTCTATCCAACGAAAACACAATAACTGACAATGTAAGGACCTTCTCCATCAGGCAGATGACACCAATGTTATTGCTTGAAAAATGGCGTGCATATGTTGTGCTGCGGGCTGTTTGTGAAACAATTCAGTGTCGGTCACGTTTTTGAGTATTTGTGTGTTTACTGTCAACCTGCTCCATGGGCTGGGTTACAGGGTTTTCTTCGGTGTGCTAATTTGCACCAGGTCATCTGTCAAGGCACACTTTTTTTCTGGAAATATGATTACATGGGACATTGTCTGTTATTTGTCAATTCACAATGGAGTCAGTGTTCGGAAAGCGACAACAGACTAGCTGGTGCCGGGGCATTTAACTATTGTCACCTCACAGATCCCTCTGGATAACGATGTTAAACATTCACAGGGGAGGTCAATGATTGTCATTTTGTTTGGATATATGAAAAAGCAATGACTGGAATTCTGGAAAATGGAATTCTTTTGCGGTGATGCGGCGCAGAGTTTTCACTATCAGGCCGCTATTGTCGGGAAACAATGATGGCCTAAAATTTGATCGAATGGGTTGGTTTGCGGGATAGATAGGGCCACCGCCTGCAGATGGAACATGAGCCTCCCAACAAACAAGTGCACGTAAGAAACTCTGAAAACATAATTTCGCTTGGAATTTTTCTACTCCCCAGATAGCGCTGTCAACAATCTTAAGTGCAGGTCAGGTGCATTCTCATGCAAAGAAAGTGTCAGAGACGCTGCAAGCCTGTGGATCATGCAGATTTGCAGGCTGTTACATGAATTTGACATTGTGTGAATTCCAGGACTGACTGAGCCAGTATACCAGTTGATTCATGGGACGTGATGAGACACGTCCCAGCGTGAGCTGCATTAGGCCATCACACGCTTTACAGGGTCACAGTTATTCAATGGGCACCAAGTCCTGACTTCCTGTTTTTCCATTTCCCAGAATGAGGAGACAAGGTGCGAGAGAACAGTACGGCTACAATGAGGTAACGTGTTATCGCCACTCATCTGTGTTCAGAGCTAATACCATGTCATTTAAACTACATCAAGATATCTATCGATGCTTGTCGACAGGTTGTTTTGAAGGGAGCAGAGAAGAAGCTGAGCCTGCTTGGTGTAAGTATCACGCTGAGCAAATGAATGAAAATATTGTAATTTTCAACCTACAGGGCCAAAATCTTTGTCTTGTGAAACACAAGTAAAAACACAATTAAAACTGAGTCAGTACTTTCCTCAATCTAGGTTACATGTTGTAAGAGACACACAAACACACGCACGCCATCTGACCCATCCAGTTTAAAAGTAGGTTGAGATGAAATTACGGTGTTTCAAAGAGCTTAAGTGGTGTTCTGGATGTTGAACCTGGACAGAGCTTCTTAGGTAGATGTTAGCGACAGGATTGTAGTTCCACTGTGTATGTTTCAGGTCCACAGCACCGACCAGAGACTTATGATAGAAACTAATCCATGTATTACCTGTAAATAGTCATTTTGAAATCGTAACTCGTGTTTTCCATGTTACAGCAAACATGTGCAGTGTGTTTGGAGGAGTTTCGCAGCAGGGACGAGCTTGGAGTGTGCCCATGCTCCCATGCTTTTCACAAAAAGTAAGAGCATAATGTACACCTGTGCATGAATCACCCCCTTTTTCCTCTCTCTCGGATCGGCCAATTGTTGTATCGTTTCCTAATCCAAGGCCCCTTCTGCAACAAATGGCTTCCACCTTTTGCAGCAGCTGCCTCACAAAGACGAAAAACAAACTCAAACTCAACCGAGCGACCTAATTTGAAAAACGAAAGCGCTGACACCGGCGAACAAATTTCATTTTGACAGCCGCGGGTCAACGTGCAGACGAATCTTGACAAACTTGTTGCGAATTGTAGAACGATTCCATACTATGACCGACTTGCGTAATCAAGCCGGCAGCTACCAAAGTTGCTCAGGCAGTGAAAAGACAGGGAAAGTCTGTTGCCGTTTCTCCCTGAGAAAATGCAAAGTGTTTCAAGGTGGGCTGCCTCCTGCATGCTTCACTACAAGGGTGTCGCTCTTCTGCCCTGCAGCTAAGGTGTGACATCAGCACCACTGCACCTATTTACTTCACATGTACTCAGACCTTTCCCTGTGATACCTGTGTGACCAGTAACACTGAGCTGTGCAAATACTCCTCAGTGATATCTTTGATGTCTTTCACGTTTGTTTAACTATCTCTCCTAAACCTCTCTAACTGTTTGGAATCCTTGTTTTGCTTTTATTCCCCAAGTTTGCTTGTATTCCTCATGTTTGCTCCTCAAGCTTCAGGACTAAAACAAAAACCCTGATATTCTTTTGACCCTGTTGTGTCTGACTCTGTTTTGCTCAGGTGTTTGCTGAAGTGGTTAGAGATCCGCAGTGTGTGTCCTATGTGCAACAAGCCTATTTGTCGCCTTCAGCCCGACTCCCAACAAACGTCGGAGCAACCGCAGAGTCTCCTGGAGGTCTGAAACGGGACAGCTCTGCAACCCCCACTGCCCGTTGCTAGCTGAAATACACACACATATATATATCTATACCCATGGCTACAGAGGATCAGTTTTGCCACCTGCCCTATTCCTTGTAGTCATGCAAACATTTATTTGAAGCAGAGCTGCTGCATGGGCAAACTTAGTGTTGCATTGTTGAACTAAACCTCAGAGCAGTGAGCTGAAAAGAGAGTCGTTTTCAGCTGACTTAAACTTGAATGCCAAAGGGGGCAAATGGTAGCAAAGGGCAGTCAAGGTACTACCCATAAAATGAACAGCTTCCGCCTCTGTATTTTTATCTCTCTTTTTTTACTTTCCCACAGTGGAACCTCCCTTACTGAGAGAGGTATCAAAATCTTAACGTTATTCTTGCAGGTGCAGCTCTTGACACCATTTCCAAACTGTCGTTGTGGCAGGTGATTGATGTTTGTTTTTTTTTTTTTTTTTGCACAAGCACCGAGTGTAAATGTTCACAAGATCTGCTTAGATAAATATAGAAAAAAAGAGCATAGAGGGATGACTTGCATGCAGTAGCTGCATAGAAAATTATATGATCCAGTTCAGTACAGCTAAGAAGCTACACATACAGTGGGCCGCAGTTCAGAATGAATATCATTTAACTATTGAGTACCAAAAGGATTCGGTGTAAATGCTTCATCTCCATTTTCTCATCTGCTGGATTTGATTCAAATCAATTTCAGCTGTCATGTGACTTGTTCTGTGACAGTGATTGCAACACACCAGCTCGAAGCATTGTAAATGTGAATTAAGAGGTTAAGCATTTTACACTCTAAATTATTAGTGATGATCCAATGGCACGAAATGCCTCAAATTGGCCTCGCATTCAAGTGATCCGGTTGCAGTGACTTGTATAAACATCGGCTCCATAATCAGGTTCAGTTCAGTTCAGTTCAGGTCAATTCAATTCAGTTCAGTTCAGTTCAGTGGTGACAAGTTTTGATAAGCTGTTTCGAAAACCTGACAGTCTCCAACAGAAACTTGAAAAACATCAAAACAGGCAGCACACCGCATCATTGATTCATTTATTTATTATTTCATTGCAGGGGACTGCTGCAATTCAAAATAAATCCCCCAAATGGCTGTGTCAGTTGAGATACTCTGAGATACACACTTCCATTAAAACCATCGTTCTGAAAGACGGTTCTCTTAAATTATTATAAACAACAAAGGTGATGTTATTTATGCCTGTGGAGCAGCACTGCCTCTCATAGATATATAGGAAAATAACATGCGTGTAGCTCCTGCCGCAACGCAAGACCCTGGAGTATTGCACCTTGACACCATTGTTGGCAGATACCAGAATCTTTTGCGTCTGTCTGTTGCCGTGAATATGATCTGCAGAGACTGCAAAGCAAAATGTTGCAACTGTGGATGAGGGAGCATTCTCAGTCACACAAAAGAGCCGTGGAGAGCAGAGCTGTTTTATTGCACAAGAAAAGGACGACTGTGTGCTGAGAGAAACCACAGATGGGTTGCCATTCGACCGAGTTGATCCTCTTCACACACTGCATGGAGAGAGCAAACCCTTCCTGGCGAGTTGGACGAAGATAATGACATACCACGAGATCCCACATGCCACAGCTGCCGTCATGTGCCAGCTGAGGGTGTCCCGCTCTGCCCGACGCTCCCCCACCAACCAGTCATTACATTTTCTCCTCAGATGGCTGGAACGTCAGAGCTCATCTCAGGACCTGGACTCTTAGGTTTCCGTACGCCGGATGGGTCCTCTGATCAGCCCGCGTTCATCCAAAAAGGCAGAAGCTGTCCGGCCCGGTGTTGTATTTGGTTGAAATGAAAACCTTGCAGACTCTCAAGTACTTTGCAGCTTGACTGAGACATTTGATATAAACAGTCTTAAGTTATTTCTAACAAAGTGTTTTGTATCATGTCTGCCTTTCAATAAAAAGTACAGTGTCAGTGATATAAAAATACTCTAGCCGTCATTACTCAAAAATCCTGTCCTGGGGTTCTGGCAAAGATACGATTAAGACTATTACACTCACGTGCCAGAGAAACTTCAGAGAAATACTCCTGCTTACGCTTACAATGTTTCCAGTGTTCTGTTTGAGAGTGATTATATTAACGAGTGATGGATATCACAACAACAATAACACTGACGATTATGAAAATCTTTTCTAACTTTCAGAGAGATTAGCTCCATTTGTTCAGTCATCCTTTGTTTTCCCAAACGTTTCTCTTTCGATATTAATGTGTTTCCCGCATGGATTACTACTATGTAGTTACCTACAACTGCATTGTCGCGTTTTGGAATACCAAGGATCCAAAGGATCGAGGTGCTGTAGCTTTTATGGTGGCGTTTTTGGTGCCAATGATTTGGTTTAAAGGTCCTGTCAGGCATGTGGGACAAACTTGCGATGCATTAACTTGTCTTACGATATCACGTATTGTAGGCACCAGCTAAATGAAATACCAAACACACCCTTCAACTGACTTTGGAGAGGCAGTAAAAGTATAGTAGAAGTTAGTGTGTACATAAAGTCCATGTTTGATTTTCATTTTTTCAAAGCTACACCAACATCTGTACAACTTACCAATGTAAAGTTAACCACAAATTATGTAGAGCCAAACCATTTCGATTTGGTGTCCCTGCGGCGTTCAGTATCTTAAGGAACCATGGACCTTGGACCAGAATCAATTGTCCAGAGGCAACATTGGTCAAGCCTGGAGTGCAATAGATATTGATGCAGGCTGTGTTTTAGTGCCATCGTTCCTGGTATTCCCATCAGGGGCATGGGCACCATTTGAGTAGACTGCATAGGCACGACTTTGTGTGTCCGCCTCTGCCCACAACAATAAATCGTAAACTATGAATGCTTCTGCTGTGAGCAAAGAATGCCTGTGCTGCTCAGACATGCTGCTGTGATTGTCTGCTCGGGGATGTCGCAACTTCAGCAGGCATGTCGCAGCAGCATGAAGCCTCTACTCAACTGTGGGTCTTATTGAAATGTTACCACAAGAAACAAAGGGGGTTTCAGCTGTGAACAGAAAGACAGAAACATTCCAGTATCATTAAGGTCTGTTACAAAAGCCTTGCTTTATGTTTTGATTCTTGCATCCCCAGCTCCAATCTGCAGCTCACTGCATAGATTCGGTTCGTTTCTCACCACTAAGATACTTAAAACCTGATAGAAAAATAAACAACATGAGATATATGAAGAGGTAATTGTCAGAATTTAGAATAGCCATCTGAGGATTCTGCTAGATGACAGGTTATATAGCGGATCAGGGCAACAGAGGCATTAGTTTTCCCATCCAAATTGCAGTGTGTGTTGTGTCAGAACATAACATTTGAGGTCAAAGATCACAGATAAACCCTCAGATGTCAGTGTCTCTCCCACTAATCTCTGTCTCTCTACTAATATAAGAAACATTGAATAACTTATACTGAAAAGAGTTTGAAAAAGCACTTGGTTATTGTTTTATATGGTGACAAGAACTAAAATTGCTCAGTATCTCCTTGTTGTCAGCCCAGCAGAGTGATGCAGCGGAAGCATGCTGGACTCATAAGCCGTAGGCCGATGGATCGCAACCACCCTCTGCTATTAGATTATTTTCTCGATAGCCAGGGTGGACAATCCACCTCATTTGCACAAATGAGGTGGCACAAAACACCTTTCCTCTCCTGCACCAATTATCTGCACTCACCACCATTACCTGTCCCCCATTTGCTGAACATAGCAACAAAATGTGTTTGAGGTCTGTTTTGTCTGACCCACGTTACACTATACAGTATACAGAAGAATGGAAAGAGGTCAAATTGCATGGTTAGATGCAAACTTTGAAATAGAGCTGGTTCTGATTGTCATTGTGACTGGAATACTCTTATTTATTCGGAGAGCTTCTCAAGTGTCAAAATGTATAATAACATCATATGAGCGGTTGAATATTAACGTAGGAGCAGACAGTCACATGTCCGTGCAATACCATGTCTGGGGCAAAGTAAATCTCCCCTACTAACCTCAGGACCTGAGACAAATCGTTCTACCGTCCTCTGCTGGCGAAGACTTTCTTAACCGGAATCAGTACCAGCTGTTCCAAAAAAAAAAAGATAAGAACAAAACTATTTTATTTCTGCGGCCGCCTGCCATACATTCTTTGAGCAAATATGAGGAGGTGTAACACAATAATAATTGAAAATGGGGGATGTGCGTGATTCTCAGGAAATTGAACGATTGCGTAGTTTTATTATAAGAGGGAAAACTAAACTAAATAGACCTTTAATCTGAAGTGCTCCAACAGGATGTCCATGTAGGTTCAGATAAGAATTGAAGCTAAGAGCGGCTCCACGGCACGAGACAAAACATTTACGTTACTCATTGTAATATGTTCTGTTTTGCAGCAGGGGCTTAGACAACCCACAGAGCTGCATTTATAAGTTAACCGCATCTTATTACATTTACACGTTTTACGGCGTTTTTTTTTTATATACCGTGTGCGCATTGTATCGCTAGCTGCTAGCCGGAATCCCGATACTCAGAATTTGCCCAGCCTGGCGGAGTACTTTTCAAGTAAATAGCTACCGCCGCCTTAGTCATTTAATTCCGGACTGTTGCGAGTAAAAGACATTATATATTAACGGCCATTTGTCGCCGGCCATGTCACCGCCTACTTGTGCTTTCAGCAGCAGGAATAATTTGTCTAACGTGTCGGATACGGAGTCTGAAGATGGGGTAAGTTTAACGCGCGTGCCGGAGATCGACTTCAGGCGAAGAGCGTGTCCGCGCCTAAATCCCTCCGGGTTCAGCACGGGGTTTCAAAGGCTGCAAAAAGCATCAATTACAAGCGGAAATTAGAATTAGATGTCTCCATTAGAATTTAGAACGTGTTTAGGTAAGTGCAGTTTATTGGGAATTTGTCTGAGATATGTCTAAACCTGGACTAGATAGCCGGGATTCCCATGTTTACCAGAGGCGGGGTTACTAGAGGGGGCGCGGACACGCCCCGAGCTGCTCGTGTCCTCAGCCCGAGTCAACGCCGGCCCGAGACGGATCGGTGGCGAGCGAGCGAGCTCAACAGGCTGCCGGGCTCAGTCACGCAGAGAATATTTGTTTTATCTCTTTTTATAACTGAAACATTGATAAATTGGGGAGAATATTACACATCAAATTGTAACTGAAATCGACAGTCCAAGAAAAATTCTGGTGAAAAAGTTGTAACGTTGAAGTATGGATTTCCCCATATGATACCATTGCAAAGTATTGTTGAATACTATCAATGTCGAAGGAAATGTTCAGCAACCAAATGACTTAGACCCACGACAAAAGAACGCCTTCAACATTTTTACTTGTCTTTACCTTTACAGAGTGAACCTGCCCCTCCTTGGAGCTCTGAAACCTGTTTTGCCTTGTCATATTTATAATCATTAACCTCTAAATTTGCATTCATCTTTTTTATCTTAAGCCCAAACTGGCTCTCAGTCAGTTCTACCCGTACATCCGCTGCACCCTCTGTTGCGGTTTCCTAATTGATGCCACAACCATCACAGAGTGCCTGCACACCTGTGAGTAAATGAATTCATTCTTGGAGTTTAAAGATTTTAACAATCGGATTTTATCCATTTGTCTTAAGTGTGTGGAACCCAACATTTGTTTAATTTTTCTCCTGTAGTTTGCAAAAGCTGCATTGTGAAGCACTTCTTCTACACTAACAGATGTCCCACATGTAACATTGTCGTCCACCAGACACAACCTCTCTACAATGTCAGGTCAGTCCACTGATTTTGCGTCCTCACTAAATATTTTCCTTGACCTGTTCCTCCTAGTATTTAGGATATAATTTACTATGTATCATGCACGTGGCCTTACCATTGAGAAAACATGGTACTCATCCCAAAGTGAACACGCTCCCATGACACACTTCCTATTTGAGTGTGCACACTTTACACAACCGCTACTTTTAATGAATGCTCAAATAAAAGTGTTTACTCTTCTTGCCTGCTTAGGCACTTTTGGCACGTCTCAAGGTCATGTGTCCCTCTCTTGCATTGCAGGCCCGACAGACAACTGCAAGATATTGTTTACAAAATGGTTCCTTCCCTGGAGGAGTGTAAGCTCAATTTTGCAGTGTCGATGCATCAATTCCTCATCTTTTAAAGTGATAAGTTTGAAAATCTCCCCTCTATTTCCTTTCCTTCTTACAGTGGAGAGAGAGGAAATGTGCAACTTCTACAAACAACGAGGACTCGATGTGCCCAAAGCAGGTAGAATAAGCCCCACTTGTCCCTGCTGCATGACAGACAACGATACCTCATTGTAAATGTGTTTTTCCCCTTTCTCACTTGCTTTGCAGTGGGGGCCTCTACTCCTGCTCCTCTTGTGGCAAAGAGGCAGAAAAAGGCAGAGCCCAACACCCAGCCTCTGTTCACGATTCCTCCCGAGTTAGACATGTCACTGATGCTGGAATTCGTTGGGTGAGGACGGTTGAAAACCATCTTTAAAATCAGGCACAGAGGGATCACAATTGCAATTTTGACATTGTTGTGCTTCATAGTAATCTGTTTTATACTGGTAAAACGGCACGTACCTGTTGGCCCATGATACTTATACGTAATAATTCAAAGAGTTTTCAGAAATAATGAATAATACATGGCACAACTCTGGATTTGCATTTTTAACAACTGGGGAAATGTTGCCGTTAGAGATTGGCATAAAAATGTAATATTGGTATCGGATTTTTTGGCTTTAAAACCGATAAAACAAAAACCGATAAACATAAAGTAATGCTTGCGTTACACCGAAATAGTGCCTATGCGCTCCTGAAGCGTTTACCGGCGCACATATCGGTATCGGTGAATTGAGAGTTGGACAATATCGGCATATCGGATATCGGTAGAAAAGCCAATATCGGACATCCCTAGTTGCCGTAGCACTCGACCTCCTTGGGGAACTGAAAGCAAGAAACCTTCCTCTGCCGATAAATATACTTCCCCAAACCTGAAGCTAGATGGTGCTATTGTCCTGTATTTACTTTCCACCTACAACACTAAAGCATCTGTTCTGATTCTTTTATTTCCATTTCAGAGCTGAAGAAGGGATCCATTTTAAGGTACACATTTCAAATAACAGATATAAAAATGTTCTCAGAAATACATTAAAATACACATTTGAATATGATTGAAAACATGAGGAAGATATCTACAATTTCATAATTCATAAATATTGTGATATCAGATGTGCTTCCCCTCATCCTATGCTTTTGCAATATCCCAATAGTGCTTACTTATTCGTTCTTCCCTGCTCAGCCATTGGAGAGGCGTTACATTCGTGTGTCTGGGGAGGCCACCATCCGCCACGTGGAGCTCTTCATCAGGAGGAAGATGGAGCTTGGCCCGGCCTGCCAGGTGAGTCGGCTTACAGCTGATCAGTAAAGACTGCACCGTGACTAGAGACTTGATCCTGCTCATCGCATCAGACAGGCGTGACATTCAAAGAAACGTGGTATCTAACTGGGTGTAGGGATGTCTAAAAAGAGTGAACTATGATAGTTGCAGGGAGTATATCAGCGAAGATGTAATAGGGTTCACGATGAGGTCCATCGATTAGGTTTCTGTGCCGGACTCTCTGGCACTCTGTCAGCAGTGCAGTTTGTTTTTAGCAACACGTGGAAGGGGATTAGCGGCTTATGCTGATTTCCTGGCTTTCAGTGGTGCATTTCCCCAGGCTGTGTGGATAAAGTGAGGAAGGCAGACAAGGGTAGATGAGTACATCTCCTCTGTTTCTAAATTTCAATCGCTCGCTCAAACCAAAGCATGACCATCACGCTTCATTGCCATCAATGTCAAGTTTCGAATCAATATGAAGATGCCATCACATTTGTCCAACAAATTCTTCCATTTCCTGCCAAAATAAATTTTACACGGTATTCATGAACTGTTGGGTGTTGCCTAGGTGGACGTGATTTGTGGAGATCATCTTCTGGAGCGGTACCAGGCCCTCAAGGACATACAGGGCTCTGTGGGTGAGGAGGCTCTCCAGGTAATTACGCATGCACACTCACTGGATTTAAAGATGAAGTTGCATTCTGCAGTATTTCAGGTAGAATGTTTCTAGAGGATCATTTCGTCAGTTTGTACAAATGCAATTTCATTGTGGTCTCCCCCAGGATGGCCTGTTGGTGCTGCATTTTGGTGTGGTGCTGCCCTCCAGACGCTGAGCTTTCAAAGTCTGTCACAACTGATAAGATGGATAAGATGAACTTACTCTCCTAACAAACAAGTTGTCATGCATCAGACTGCGAGGTTTTGTTTGATGTGGGGCAATGTACTTTTCTGTGTTGACGTAAAAGCAGGTTAGAAATGTCCTGTCTTTTTACAGAGTCTGAGCAGAAGTTGATTACATGCTTTTTCATCCGTTAACAAAATTGTTGGTCGACTATGAGGCTGAACTGTCAAAAAACTATGATTTTTGACTCAAGCTCAAAGATTGTTTGGACCAAGTAGCATTACAATGTAGTTAACCATAAGATGTGTAACATGGTGCTACATGATACAGAAATGGATGACATGTTGTAGGTGGTGACAGGTAGCAGAGACCAACTTTGAACTACTGACAGTGGGACAGAATCACTGTGAAATAAGCATTGTACGCTTAAAGGGACAATTCTCTTACCTGCTGGGAAAATGCTGGGACCTCTTTTGTACTAATTTTTGTGTCTTTCAGGGATTTCAATTTCCAATGGCTAATTGTAACTTAAGAGGGCTCAAAAGAAACACACATTTTGTATGACCACTACCAAAGGTTTGTGTTTTTCAGTCACATCTTTGCTGTATGATCCCTTTGTGATTTATTCCTTTATTTAAGAATGAAGCTAAAAATAGTTAGAACTGTGTGCTTACTGATTCCATTCACGTCAAGCACAAATGAAAAGTCAGACTGTTTAAATGTAGTTTGTACGGGGAATCTACGTGGTTTGTAATAAAGTGCTTCTCTTCTTTGCTTTTGTCAGTCAAAATAAATGACAATGCAATTGATGTGATTTTTCAGTCTGTGCATTTATTTATTAGAACAGTTGTTCGCAGTAAGTAATCATTGTAATATCTATAACAGTTACTGATATCAGTCAATGAGCTCAACAACACAATTTGCGCTCTTTGGGTGGGTAAAAGCTGTTCTTGACATTTTCACAGTCTACAGACAGTCATTTAGCAAATGCATATATGGCTGTTGGTCCTCTAAAACAATATACCTGACAAAGCAGCCATATTGATGCACTGCACTATGTTAATCGGACTATGTACTTCTCAATAGTGATTATTGACTTGTCCTTAATTGTTTGAATTGATATCAGTCAGATCTTTGTCCGGTCTCTCCTCTGACATTTCTTTGCTTTCCTTCTGCGACGTTTCTTTCTCTCGCTGTTTGCCTCTTGTGGAGGCTCGTGGCTGGTAGCTGTAGCTCATACTGGACGTGCTGGCACCAAAACAGATGCCAGAGTTGAAATGAGTCTCCTCTCCTTCCAGCAATTTCCTTGACGGGAATAAAAGAAATTGTAGTCAAAGTTGAATATGTCTCCAGTGACGCAAATGAATAAAATTGCACAAGTTAACTTTGAAAGTATTGAACTGACACAAATGCCATCAACATGTTTTACTCAAATGTTGGTTCCTCACCATTATGTGTTCCATTTACCCATTTTGTTTTAAGTACATTGTGTGATAACTTCAAAAGGAAATCCACTGATCAAGTGTATTCTGTTATACTCCTGAAGCCAAATATTTTGATCAATCTGTGCACTTCCCTCATATGAATGTGAAAATGGTCTTCATCAGGCACCTGTAGGCAGCGATCTCGATGTCCAGGGCCATCTTGACATTGAGCAAGTCCTGGTATTCCCTGAGATGCTGAGCCATCTCACCTTTCAGGCTCCTCAGCTCATTATCCAAATGACTAATAGTATCCTGTTGGTAAGGGAAATTTAAAATTATGAGTCACACAAAAATTGCTACTTCTCTGACTTTGGGAATATATCATACGGTAAATCATCACTATACATTTTACTTTTCGGAATGTTAAGTGATACAGAACTGCTATTCTCTTTTCTTTTCCAGATATAAGCCAGTGAAGGCAGATGGCTTGCTATCCGCTTAAGCGTGCAGTTTAAGGTTAAGCTAATTGACACATCAGGTAAGTTATCCATGAACTTTGGTCAGAGTCAAGTCCACTATTATCCAATAGTTCCATTCAAACTGACCCACACGTCAGGTTCACAGTAGGATCTGACAAGTCTAATCCTATTGTTAAACTGCTGTCCTGAGGCCTAGCCAACACACTTAAGCTCAGGAACCACAATCGCAATTTTTACACAATGGAAAACCTATTACTGTATGCGTTCTTACACAAGTTCAAGCAAACATGAATATTTTGAGCTATACAAATATTACTCTGCTTTTTGTCCAATCAAGAGAAATGTCACCTGATTTTTTGAGACATTTGTGCATAAGCTATACTGTATATGGTGATGTAGATATACTTTCCTCTCTTTCTCCTCTTGTGGTGTACTTGCCTGTAAGGCGGTGACCTCAGCATTATGTGTGTCTGCCATCTCCATGATCTGCCTCTCCAGGGACTCGTTGGTGCCCTTCACAGTCTCGATCTCAATGGTCTTGGACTGCAGCTGCCTCCTGAACTCATTGATCTCTTCTCTGCTGGCTCTCATGGCCTCATTGCTCCTGGTGGCTTGCTCACTAAGGCTGGCAAATTTGCTTTTGTACCACTCCTCTGCCGATTGCAGATTTTTGGAGGCGACAGACTCGTACTGGTTGCGAATCTCCTTCAGGGCCGAGGTGAGGTCCGTTTTCGCCAGCTCAAGCTCAACAGAGACTTGAGCCGTCTCCATCATGCTGCTCAACTCCTGGACTTCCTCATCGTGCACTTTCTTGAGAAAAGAAATTTCATCCAGCAGTGAGTCCAATCGGCGCTCCAGGTCCAGACGAACGGTTGCAGCCTCATCCACATCCTTCCGAAAAGACCTTAAGGCCTGCTCAGCCTCCTCTCGTGCTTTCACCTCCTCCTCGTACTTAACACTTAATCTCTGAAATTAGACATCGGAGGAGTTAAGATACAACAGTAAAGCCACAAAATTAGGTGAAAAGAAATTGTGTTGTTACACACAAATACACTAGAATGTAGCCTCACTCCTGGCATGTTGGAACATATCATCACATACTGTGACTGTGATGTTTCACACCGTTGTATACTGTCTTCTAACCATCAAATGGTTTTACCTGGAGCTCATCTTGCAAGTTGCTCCTCTCAATAAGAATACGATCCTTCTCGCGGTTCAGCTCCTCCAATTGACCCCGCAGGTCCCTCAGCTCCTGCTGGTAAAGGTGGGCGACACGGGAGGGTTCACTCTGCCTCTGCCTCAGCGTCACCAACTCGGTCTCCAACACTTTATTCTGCTGCTCCAAGTGACGAACGTTGTCAATGAAAAGGGCGAAGCGGTCGTTTAGACCCTGTGAAAAAATCAAGACAGATCCTAAGTAAGACAGCTTTGACACACAAAAATGACAGTTTGGTACTTTCTAAAAATTGAAACACAACTTAACAGGATCTCTACTAATCTAATTGATGGTGATTTTTTTTCTGTCCTTCACCAGAATGTAACCATGAATGCCTGCGAGGTCGTCTGTTGTTGTAACTTTAACTGTTGTTTGTGCTGCTTTTCAGAGTATCAAAATCTGCACACCTAGGAAAGAGGTCTAAGTGGTAAACTGCGTACCTGCAGCTGCTCTTTCTCGTTCGTTCTGATCAATTTCAACTCACTGTTTACCACCGAGGTCTGGGTCAAGTCCAGTGAGTCGGTCTCCACCACCGAGAAGTTCACCAAGGAGCGGCCCGCTCTGTACATCCCCCCGGAGGAGGCGCCGATGCGGGGCGCACCCAGAGATGCGAGACCCGCAGAGTTCCGAGAGGAGCTGCTGCTCATTCGAGAGGAAGAAGCGGGGAATCTTGAAGACTCCCCGAAGATCCTCCGGTACGACGAGGAGGTGTAGCGGTCATGGCGGCTCATCCTTGCTGTATGAGGTACACAGCAATGAAGGTGGGATAGAACTTGGAGGAGATTATAGCGCTCAAGGTGCAGATGGAACGAACCATTTTACGCACGGCGGCACGGTGTGCTGCAATGCAATATGTGACATCATACCAAATGAGAGAGCGCGAAAACACATTATTTAGTGCCGTCAAAACAGCAAGAGCGTGGGAATGATGAAGCATTCGTCAGTGTATTGACTGGTTTGCAAGGGCAAAAAAATGATGGCATTTTCAAGGGACCCACATGTCTACACTGGTGTATTTCACCCCTCTGCCGGCAGATGGAGACTCGCATCTATCAAAAATAAGTGCCTAGACAGGGTTCAAGTGGGGGGAAATGTTATCAGATGAGAAACGAGCAATGCATATGTCATATCGTCAGCAAAGGGGACACCCGGTTACTGGCTTTGGACTGGAGTCATCTGTTTTGGCGTTTAGCGACGAATTTCAAAACAAAAAGTAAGTGATGATGAGTGAGTGATCCTTATGTGTATGTATAGTCGATAAAATGTGGTAGTATCGAAAAATTTCACGACTTTCACCAATACAAGCAGCTGAAAGTACCAATTCCCCATGAATGTGAGGATGGAGACTGGCTGTGGTGGACATGGGGCTGTAGGAGGAGGGGGCCGACATGCCGGGAACGGGATGTCCCAGGGAATTCGTTTTGGTTGAATTGCCCTCGAACGTGCGATGGCAGTTTCCACTATTGGCCAGTAGATGTCGCTAGAGGCAGAAGACAGGCCCTAACGCCCATTAAAGAGAATGATCGCTGGCGGCTCGTCCATTCAGCCGGCTGGATGTGGGGGGGTCGTGGGAAGGCGCAGGTGCGGGGTCAGGCGGAGACTTGGGGGCAGCACGGCCTCATTAAGGGCCTCCCCCACAGTGTGTGTGTATGTGTGAGCGGTTCGTTTTTGGTGCGACAGCTGGGCCATCCCGACGAAAAAAAAAAAAAGACATGTCATGATTTAAAAACAGAGACTTGCGTTTGCGTCTCAGTCCGGTTCGGGTGAAAGTAGGACCGTGGAGATTACAGCAATGGAGTACCGTATAAAATAGGTTGATAAGTACACTGTGATGCTAGGTAGCTATGCTACCAGAGTTCATTGGAACACACATTCACTCAACAAGGTCTTTTTTCCCCCACATTTAAATGAATGCTTACTGTAGGTAAGTTAATTTTGAGGTTCAGTTTGGGGGTACAACAAAATAAACATTTTCTCTGTTAGTGACAGATAGCGATTGTGAATCGGAAATTATAGTGTATAAAGGGAATTGTGCACGGTTACACCATTCCTAATCTTTTTGTGATGGTGAACCATGTGGCACAACTGACGTGTAAAATGCGTGTTTTTCCTACCACACCACGCAAACACTGTCAGCCAGCTCACCCAAGCCCTCGCCCGCCATTCTCATCTGCCGCCGCGGCGCCCGCGCTCCCCTGCGTCCCTTTAAATTAGCGGCCCCCGCGTGACCGCTTCATTGTGTGCGGGCCGCTGCACGAGCGCAATTGGCCGCCAACACACTTTGGGCGGGACCCGCCGCCATGACGCACTGTGACTCACTGCACGACCCATCCGTCACACTCTCAGCTCCGTGCTGCTTTCATGGACCGTCCGGGACACCGTGAATCGCAGAGGTGGCGGCGACAGTCACGCTCGCTTGGTTCAACTTCGTGATGGCATTGGGCCTCGAAGAACACCAAGCTGTTGATTAATAAAAGCCTAGATATCCAGACAGTCGTGTTCTGCTTTGAACAACTGAATTATTGGCCCAAACCGAGTGCTCCACCAAGCCTCGTTTGTACTGTTTTGTGGCGTAGGTAGTTTAGGTACTTGACAGTGAGCAGTTCTCGCATTGATTTAGCTACGCGTTTGGGGTTCAGACGAGAGAAGTTCCCTAGAAATAAAGCTTAACAACTAATGAGTGATTTTTACTTGCCTTCCGTACTGCTATACACAGCCCCACGCAACTCATACCAGCTGGAATCATTCAGATTTCGCCGCACAGATGTCGTCCTCATACGTTTCTCACGGTGAATATCGTGAAAATTGAGACGTGATTTCATTTCTAATACTTCCAACAGGTATTTCGTAGGATGCTGAGTTCTCACTCAGCATTTATCACATTAATGTTCCTAGTATGCCGCCCACTCAAATTCGTTTTCAGCGCTGTTACTTAAATGTCTACTACCGTCCAGCTGACACCCAAACGCAGCACAGCCTGGCTGTTCTTACATGACTTCGCATTGGCTCAGGTCTGACACCGAAGACGTTGGACCGGGTCCGTGGTTCGGCAGTTTTTTGGGCTAAATTAAAGAGTAGACAGCACGACAGCAGCAAGGCGAGCTATTCAGCGCAATCTGGCGAAACCTCGTCAAGATTTTTGTTTTTCTACATTAGCACCGTGCTGGACGGATCTGCCTCACAGGGTGAGTGTCTTAAAGTCCATCCAATAACTCCGGGGCCGTTTTCACGCTGAATTGGCTTTTTTCTACCGGCGGAGTTGTGATGTGCTTACGTTTTCAGAAAGTAGCCTTAGCGTTATTTACTGTTATGCGTTTGTGTGGTGGGTTACATTCGAAGAACTCTGTGTCTGCTTTGACTTGCTCACTTCAGTTAACGTGAAAAAAGACGAGCTTCTGCTCGGCTTTTGATGCGCCGACCCGTGCCGCCAAACTCCATTTAAATTTCCCCTCTTCTACGGTGACATCGTCACTGTGACGGTTGTAAAACACCCGGACGGGCACCGAGATGCCGTTCAGATGTTTGACAGCTCTCTTTTTAATTCAGTATTAACACAAGAGCAATTATTCCCTCAAAAATGCCACCTTTGTTTTGCCAACGTTCCCATTGTACCGGCATTCCTCCGCCACTCATCGGAACGTGTCTCCTTTTACGTTTTATTCGCATTCCGAATGACGGTGTAAGTTCTAAATATCAATATTTGATGGTTATGCATTTTCCACGAGAAATGGCGATGCTTCATTTGAGGGAGGATCACTGAGATGTTGTATATTTAATGGAGTTCAACGCGGGAAGGCTTCCGTGCAGAAGCTTTTGGGGTTAGATGAACTGGACCCGGTGTTCTCTCGGCTGCTCTCTATACGGGGACAACAGAACGGGAGCCGCTATTCTCGCTACTGTACCGTACAACCAAGACTGAATTATATAACCAGGCACTGTTTGAACACACACACTCTTACTCACTCACTCCTTACGCAGTCCGTCTGTCCATCTCATCTCATCTCATCTCTCTCTCTCCCTCCCTCTCTCTCTGTCTCTCTGACGCACACTGTGTGTATGTGTGTGTGTGTGTGTGTGTGTGTGTGTGTGTGTGTGTCGAGAGTGTACATCTCCATAAGTATCAGTCACTGGTGGAGACATGTACGGACACACACCTACAGTATATACTGTAAGTGGAAAGATGTGTGTGTGCATGTTGAGTATGCGCTTCGAGATCTTTAACAATTAAAGTTTCACTCTCACACGCTGCAATCTCAGGTTCAAAACTGAGAACATTTGTCTGCCTAAGAAAAGAGGAAGATCTGTCTGTCTGTCTGTCTGTCTGTCTGTCTGTCTGTCTATCGATCTATCTATCTATCTATTTATCTATCTATCTATCTATCTATCTATCTATCTATCTATCTATCTATCTATCTATCTATCTATCTATCTATCTATCTATCTATCTATCTATCTATCTATCTATCTATCAAATTTACAATTCACAATTACATGCACCATCCTGCTCCTCCCTGATGCTGCACTGTCCTGTATTGGAATCCTGGATGCCTTTCGATTAGGGATGGGACAGGCTGCAACAGGAGAAACACTGTGTAGCTATAAATTACCAACGTGGCGGGACAGTCATCGCATCGGGGAAAAAACAAACAAACAGAAAAACACAACAAAATC